>WBMZ01008543.1:0-32940 GCA_013400975.1 Atrichornis clamosus | reverse complement strand
CCCCCGCCGCGCGGAGGGGCGGGGGTGAGGGCCGGGGCAGCGCCCGCGCAGGCCCTGCGCCCGCGGCCCCTCGCCCCCCCCGGGACGCGGCGCGGTACCTCGGGCCGAGCGGCAGAGCTCCGCCTCCTGGTCCTCCCTCCTCGCTCGGCGGGGCGACTTGCTGCGCTGGCGGGGTTCCCGCCACCTCCTGCCCGAGCGTCCCCGCCTCCCGGTCCCGCCCGCCCTGCTCCTTGGCCCATGCGGGGTTGGGGAGGCTCCCGCCCGGTCGCGGCACTGACGTGTCTCGCAGAGTGTTCAAGGGAAGATGCTTTGGGGAGGCTGAAAGCTCAGCTGCGGAGTGTTTCAACCCCATTCACACCCTCCGCTCACTTTTTACCACTGTGTTTCCTATCTATGTCAGAATTGTTGCTCCAGACTTGCAGCGTGAAGAGCAGTCAGCCACCTTCACATGGGAGATTCACAGAATGGTTTGGGTTGGAAGCGACCGTAAAGATCACCTAGCTTAATGACCCTATCATCCTCGTCACAAGCCCACTTCAGTGGCAACTTACATTCAAGGTCCTAAAAACAAAACACATGGCAAAATATGAACTCTGGCAGGTAATTTTCTTGTCACCCTGAGATGATGCTGGGTCTTCTGCAACAGATAATTCCTTCTGTGCAAGAAGCCAGCCACGGACTCTTTGAACAGCATACTGATTAGCATTGCGAGTACATGCCTCGGTTCCTGTAAAATGACACTTTAGATAACCAAGTGTAACACTTCCCTGTAAGGAAAGATACACACGAAAGGAAATATTTGCATTTGTTTGCCTCTGCAACTTAGGAAGTGAAAGCCATACCCAGCTGAGCTTTCCCATCTTTCTAGATGATATGCATGTAAAGTGAAGAATGAGTCTATGGAAAACTTGATTTATCAGAGTTTGTGTCTAGAATGCATACCAAACCACAGTTTTCTCCAGTCATTTCTGTAGCAAACATATTAGATGTCTCCAATGATACAGCTCTCTTAGAAGGAGAGCCTGTCCTGATTTCCAGTGATGAGACACCGTTTTTGTACCTTTTTATTTTGCCAAGAAATTTCACGCTAGGGATATTTAGCTGCTTTGAACATGGCAGCTCACTGGACACAACCTTATATTTTCTTCCTGAGAAACATTGTACCCCTCTGGGACTGGAGTTTCCACACTCACTGTAGGTGCCTCCTCTAAATTTTCTAACTTCTGTGTTCAGAATTTTCAACAATAATTTTATTTCATTCATACTCCTAAAGGTAAGGCAGGAACCATATATGTGTAAAATATTTAATACTTTATTTTGATACCTTGATTGTTCAAATATGATTCAGTTAAACCCAAGTCACAATTATGCTTGGATATTTGAATATAGTATTACGTACAAAACAGCAGTCACATTCAAATAGATGTTACATGTGATTTTTGACTGTGGAATCACAACCAAAAAACCCCTATGAAGAAATAACAGAATTGGTGTTCTTGGCTACATGATTTTGTATTATCTGAAGGAGTTTGTTACTGCTGAGGAGTTTGTCCATGTTAGGCTTACTAACAAAATACATCTCATTGTAGTTCAGTTTTACCTAATTTAACCTGATCACACTATGCATTTGACCACCAAGTTATTCTTCTAAGTAATAAACCGGTGTATGCCCAGCAGCCTCAATACTGAATCTGTAAAGAAGCCATAAGGAATTATGATTTCATGAAAAGGAGCTCTATAAGCACTGAGGCATTTTCACCATTTTTAGTTTCACAGTTTCATGTCTTCATTCTTAATCCTCATTTTATGAGAAAATTGTTGGTTTCCCATTGTGAGATTTTTTTCTGCAGAGAAGGCATTTACGCTGGTCAGAATGGCATGGTCAGAAGGATGGTTGATATTTAGGTGGTAAAGTGCTAGTGACAACCTTGCTGTGTTTTGTAGAATAAGAAGCATCCTGGGTGGAGTGTCTATGTCCTAGGATATATTTAATCCGTCATTTACAGGTATAAATAGAGGACAGATGCCATTACTATTATGTAACTATAACTGAAATGTATGTCAATCAGAGGGGAATTTTTATTGATCTTGCCACACCCATCAACTTGCTGGCATATCCCTGGAGCAGATAAGTTTAAAACTCCAAAAGTATTTTTAACTTACATGGTTTTACCTCACAAAATATTGAAGTGTATTAGCCATTGTTTTCAGTGACTGCCTTTTCCTGGTTTTACTCCTGTTTTTCATTCCTTCACAAGATCTTCAGCTTCTTCTGACAATTTGACAAGAATCTGTCCATTTTTGGTCTCATCATATGCAGTGATTTTCAAGGTCATAATTTGTGAAACTTTTTTTAATAGAAGTTTAATTAAGCCCACTGAAAACAGGCTTCCTTTTTTTTATATATCTTTTGCAAAGCTCCGAGAGGCATTTCCTGAGCTTTTAGAATTTAGTTAGTTTAGGTGAAAGGTTGGGAAATAATGCTCAACATCGTTGTTCCAAGTTGACAACACAGATTAAATTAACATACAGAAAACTCTGTCCCCGTAGACCAACAACTCGTCTACTATCTAAACTGATGTCTTCTCATGTATGTCTAACCATCAAGTTAAGTTCAAAGATGTGAAATAGTGTTCTTAATTCTTTTTGTTCTATTAATTTTGTCATCACGAAGTAAGAGTTTTTTCCCATCTCTCATCCTGAACTGTAGCCTGCATGCTGCCAATGAAACAGCTGTTTGATTGGGGCTACTATTCCAGCTAACATTGAAACTTTAAAAGGTAATACCTTACTTCAGCAATATTCTCCATCTAACCACAAAGCTAAAACTCTCTTCATGCTCCTGTCACTTCCTAACAATACTATTTCTGGTGGCTTTGACAGATACAGTCTTGCTCTTCTCATATCCAGCCAGAACTATTGCTGAAAGAAATAATCACCTTATCTCATCCCTTTATCCATGTAATTCCTCGCTTTGCATCTCTCCAATGTCTCCCATCTCTATGCTGGCTCTGTACACACTTTCCTTTCATTTTGAAACCCTTTATTCCTATCCTGTCTTGTTTTCACTTAGCTTTTATATCTTGCTTCTCCCCTCTGCCTAATAAAGAATTCTGTCTTCCACTACTTTACTTTTTTTTTTGGTTTTTAACAAATCCTGTTTTGCTTACCCCACCTGACACTGTTTTTCTCAAATCCATCCAAAAGAGAGGTGTGGCAGGATTTCAGTTCCACTTTCTTCAGCACAGATACCTTCCTCTTGCTGTATGTTAGGTTAGTGGTTGGCACCACTATCCCTAAAATCAGGCATTCCTAAAACCTCTGAAGCATAACCCCAGACAACTGTCCTCATCCATGCTTCCTGTGCAAGTAGAAGTGAAGTGGAGCCCATCCTCTCTCCTTCCAGCCTTCCAGCTGAAAATCTCAACGTGATGTCAGTCATGATAGATGGGGCATTTTGTGACACAGACAGCCTGCCATTAGGACAAACTCATTTCACTGAACCATCTGATGGTAATGACTTTCAGTGACAGACTGACCTAGGCTGGCTCAAGTCAGCGTGCTGGAGGTGAAAGGCTTCATATTCCATTACCAGGAGTCTGAGCCATCAAGTCTGATCCATTCCACTCCTACTTAATCTGTATTGATAGACTTGGTAGCATTTTCCTAACTACTGTCATCCATACAGATGTCTGCCGTCGTTTTGTTGATGTGGTCAATCAATACTACATTAAATGTTACCTTCAGTTTACCCTTAATTGTCTAAAGTAGATGTGATATTTTCATTATTTATACAACTATGCCATTAAATTGTGCCTTCCAGATTAAAAGAATAAAAGACTTGTTTACATTATTATTATTGCTCTGGCATCAACTTCTGGATTTCTGTGTAAAGAAATTAATCTCCTATCAGAGGGGGAAATGGGGACTGACAAGCTCTAGCTCCTGTTGCCTCTGGGACATAATTATGCTTGCAAAAACAAAACCAGAAAAAATCATAAGCTTAACGCAGTAGACACTCTTGAAAGTTTCATCTCAGCATGAAGCTATGTTTTAATTATTATTTTTGTCTGCATTGTTCAGATCAACAGTGCACCAACTAGAGTACATGCTTATCCTAGTTAATTCTTCATGAGATTTATGTCACTGGAAGATACATTTAATTTATTTCCTTTTGCTTTCCTTAAGATGTCACTGACTAAGTGGTTACTATAAACATTCCACAAAAGTTTTACTACTTTGGGGCCAGATCCAAAGCCTGTTGAGTCAATTGGAAACTTCAAAGGTCTTCGGAACAGGCCGTATTACAAGACAGAAGTAAACTGTGATTTGTTTGGGGACCTTGAAGAATAAAAAAGGAAAAAAAACTTATTTATATTCTTCAATATTAACAGATTTCCTATATGATAGAGATTTTCTGTTCCTATAAACCGCATTTGGACACTTAGACATCCCCACTTACTTCAATGATAATTATATACATATATACACACACACGCATATATATATGTATATATATGTACGTGTCCTGATTCCAACTGAAGATTGATAGCATTATAATATTTTTCTGCTACAACGCTTGAAAATATTATTCAATGTAATACATACAGTTCTTACACCTGAACCACTGTCATCCATGTTGCAGGAGATTTTCTTATTTACTGATTTAATTGAGTAATTACAATGATGTATTTCATATTGGGAAAAGTAGCATATTTTGAAAATTGCTGTGGCACTAGTTTGGTTCATTTTATATTAAAAAGTTAACCTGCTAATTGTCAGCATAATAGTTATCTATGATAAAATCAAAGAAAAAGCTCAGCTTCCAAGAATGAATGCGTGTTTTGCAATGACAAAATTAACCTAAGAAATACTCTGCTTCCAAATATAGTGTGGTCATCCAGCAGACAAAAATCTATTTACAATTTTATAAATTATTTGTAATATAATTTGGGATCCATATTCTACACATTACATGACAGTGCCCAACCAAATTACTAGGCTGATACAGGTCTCCTCAGTTTCCCACAGAAATCTCCTCCAATTTGGATGAATAATAAAGTATTCTATTAAGTCAGGATTTGAACTTAATTTTCTCCCATCCCATATGTGTGCCTTAAGTGAAGTATGCACATTCCCCCTCTCTACACTACTGTTCCAGTAGCTAATACAGAGTTGAATACATCAGTAGGATAAACAGAGGGCTTTTTGTCCTACACACAGTTATCCAACAGCAGAATCCTTAGGACCCTCTCCTAGCAAGGGTGGGACCTGAAATCTAGTCTTTGTTTCTAATGAAGTAGAAAGAGGGGAAGTGCTCCAACCTTTCATTTCTCCAGCCTTTCCCCCTGATCTCTGGGACCTGTGAATGTGAAGGTTCATTTTGCTAGACTGAGGCAAAGGCATCCTTCAGTACCTCAGTGTTTACGATGTCCTATGTAACCAGGACCCTGTCTCAGTGAGCAATGGGCCCACATTTTCCCTGTTTTTCTTTTGTCACCTAAACATACTTGTGTGTTAGTTTTGCTCAGGAAGCCACTGTAGATGGTTATCTGAAAACTTCAGCTCAGTGCTTAGCACAGATCAAAAAATCAGAATAGTATAATCAGAGTTGCTTAGAAAGGAACAGAGGAGAGAACAAAACAAAAGTCCTCACTATACTACAGTATGTATCTTGAATACTGTATCTTGTCGCCCAGTCTCAGGAAAGACACATAAAACCTAAAAACATTGCAGAGCTGGATAATAAGAATGATCAGATTTGGCTACTGTAAAAGAGATTAAACAGATGAACGCTCTTCATCCTGTAAAAGAGATAACATGAGAAAGGGAAACAAAGTAACTTCTTTCAGAAAGCGTAAATAAGGAGCAATTGTTTGCTACTTCCCAAAACTAAAAAAAAAAGAGGACAAGTAAAAAAAAATCAGGCAACAGGTTAAAAACAGAAGTCTTTGCTGGAGTGTGTACCTACTTTCTTGCTTTGCTTTATCTGGGAAAGTCAGTGGACCCAGTTTTCTCACCGGCTCTGCCCATCATGACATGCTCTGTGTTTGGGTCCTGCTGGTGAGGGCAATTCCTGCCCTGTAGCCCCCTCCAGGTCCTGGCCAATGTGCCTTGTGGATGAGCCCTGCTTTTGTTCCTTTCTGACAGTAAATTTATAATTTAGCCAGAAATTCCATACCTTAATGTATGGGAAAATTCTGTATATGTATAGATTTGCATCTTGAGTGGATAAATCTTTTACAAAAATTTTCTGTTATTTGAAGGTTACTACCATCAGAGTATCATTTATATTATAGTTAGTAGTTAAGGCTACTTGGAAATATTTCTTTTCACTTAATGTTTGTTTTATGTGGACAGTGTTAGACTTTCATATAATTAATACATTTTATGGGCAGTTGATAAAATTATTCAATTAAATGGTTACATGATTCAGACCTAAGTAAGTATGGGTCCTGCAGAGGTTTGTCTCACTCATCGTGACATGTATTTCAGAGAAAGTTTAGTTTCTCCCAGACAGCTGTAGAATGGTGTCTGCATTCCCCAGATTCACAGATTACATTCAGAAGTGAAGGTTCGATCATTCGATCAGATCTGTATATCTTGTGCTATTAAAACTTGTCAACTCACTGTTGTGCTGAGTTTGCTGCGCATGGGGACACGAGTCTGAATGAAATGTGTTGTACTCTCTGCAAAGGAGCTGTGGAAATCCAGAGACGGAGAATGAGACATTTTTCTCCTGTGGTTTGTTCCCATGATTAATCTCATTTGCAATTAAGCTCAAAAAAACAATAAATAATAGCCAAAAAAACTGTTCCTAATATCTCATTTGAATCTGTTTGATTCCCTCTTTCAGCCATTGGCTCTTCTGTCTTTATCTATCAGGGAAGTTTCCAGCATCTTTTCCCTGTGAAAGTGCTTATATACAGCAATCAGACCATAGTATAACCCTCCTTTTAATAAACTGAGATTTGGGAAGTTTTAGTGAGATTTCTTACCACTTGGCATTTCCTTCGACTCTTACATAATTTTTACAGTGGTCTACTGCGGTGTGCCTAATTTATCAAAATGCTTTCCAGAATACAGATAATAGAAGTGCATGATTTATTCTAAAAATTATCCCGTCAGTGAGAAATTCAGAATTAAAACATGTCATCAACCCTGGACATTACTTTATTACATGATTTTATATCCAACAAATAATCATGTGCTTTGTCAAAGTTTTGGCAAACTGCATTGAATCATTTGGGAGCAGTGACCATAATAAGCAGTGACCAGTTTCAAAACATTAGTTTTCAGAATAAAGCTTCCCACCTTCTAAATATCACTTGTAATTTTTTTTGTTTGGCTTCATTTAAAAATGGCTTAATGGTTCCGGACCAGCAACAGATTCTTATCACTCTTTCAGTTCCGTCCTCAATGTTATTTGCTATCTGCCAACATTTTTCTGCTTATTTTTTATCACAAATGAATTTTTATTCCTAGCTGGAGCTTTAGCAAAAATCTTAAAGCATGTGTGGCCCGCTGTCATTCCCAGAAAAACCTTATTAGAAGTGTATCTTCAATAATAGCTACTTTTTTGGTTCACCATCTATTTCTTAATATCTTTAATGTGTGCTTTATTGTTTTGTTACTAGGAAAGTCACACGTCACCATTTCTTCCAGCAAACACAAGTGGACCGCCAAAATTCCCTAATAAGTTTTATCACAAATTCACAATTAGAAAGCTGGTCTTTTAGTTTGACAGCCTTTGCCTGCTTGATGGGATGCACTGTGACTACAGGCCACTGAAGTGTGGGAGCAACTCGACCGTGTTTGCTGCTTTTTTGCTGTTGGTGGGGATGACAGCAGCAGTGGTGTGGCAACACAGGCACCAGCTCCCTCGCTGTGTGTCTGGCATGCCATGCCTGGAAAGGCTGCCCATCCCAACACCTTTTCCCTTTGGTAGTGATTGACACAAGACAGAAGGATCCTCCCTAGAAAGATCCTGGCATCACCTGTGAGGAAAAACAGATGGGGTTTTTGCACAGCCTGAATTCAAGAATAATGTGGATGCTTTTTCTGTCAGCACTTCAAACTACTAAAGTAAGAACAGACATAACCCATGTTTCCTGGCTGGCCACAAGTCCAAAGACATAAGGTCCTGAATCCCCCTTCACTGAGATATGACTTTGTGAGTTTCATTCTTGCCCGTGTCTAAATGTTATCAAACCCAGAGTTTGGACATGGAATCTTAAAATGGTAGACAGCATTCATGGAGACCATCCCTGTTCTCCTACTTCTTTTGCTGTAGTAGAATAAGGTTAGAGCAGTAAGAAGCTGGAACTTCTCGAACCTTACAAATAATTGCCGAGCACTATTCCCGTTAACTGAGACAATACTGTACTGAAATGACGTGGCTTTGCACTGTAATGTTTTATCCTATCTGCTGTATTTCGAGGCTCCTTTTGGTGCTGCCTTGTTTTAATGGCTGCATGCATTCTAAATTAGTTTGTTAATGAGATTTGTATCGGAATGATCAGAATGATCTAAATATAAGCTAAAATTACCTTAAAAGAGTATTCAGGATAGTGGCTAATGAGCCATCTTTTCATATCTTTATTCAAATAAAACATGTACCGAAATGAAGGGCAGCCAGATCTGACTGGAATTGCTTCGATGCATTTTGTAAATATATTATTACTAGTACTGATAGTACTAATGATATGTTGAACTGTGCACCATATAAATATACAAGAAAGATACTCTTTGCCTGAAAATGTCTGAAAATGAACTTTGAGTAACACTAATGAGCTAACTTGCACCAACTAAAAAGTGGACACAGTTTCAAAGGGGGTCATTAGCTTTTAGGGAGCTGTTAAAAGATGTCAACACCAGTTTAGGATAAAATATGAAAAAAATACCCCGCTACATAATAAGAAGGTATTTCTGCTACATCAGATATTAAAAAAGTCTTGAGTAGCTGGAAATAACTGGAATATTCTTGGTTCAAGCCCACTCTGTATTTATAAATAAAAAGCTGGTTTCTCAAAAGATCAGGAATTAGGATTAACTTTCTACTGGGAAATCTTTTCCAGGATAATTGAATTCTGTAGTGACAAAGTACATGCAAATAATTAATTAGCAATAATTCGACATGGAAAATTAATACTTACTCTACATAATAAGCCAAAAGGTAGTATAGCTGAAAACAGTATTATTCTTAGTTATGAATATTTTTGGATGTATTATTCTTTCATCCAGTATCTAATATCTTCATTCTTATTGAGATATTATTCATTCCAGAGTTATATGCAAAAATTCTCATCCTGCAAACATTTATGTGTATGCTTTATATTATACAATCCAGTGCTAAGTTAAGAAAAGTTCTAGCTTCTAGATACTTCTGTTCTCAAACACTTCTTTTACAAATCAGCTTAAAATAAAACCATTTTTTCCTTCTTAACAGACTGAACATTTTCATGTTAGCAGAATAAATACTAAATTAATGTGACAGGAGGTAGGATGAGGATGAAGACTGAAATGCTGCATTTACAGCTCTAATGTGTTTTGAGAAAAATCTGATCAAAGGCATTTTATGAACAGAAATTTTCTATTTCCCTTTTGGGGTAAATTGTCTTTACTGTGCAAAGAGGAGTACTACTGTGAGCAGAGAATCTTGTTTTGAAATCTCTTTTCCTAGAATGACTGCTTTACTTTTGCAGTTTCATAGCCGTTAGTCTTTTTCCAGCACTAATCATGCAAGTGGTCATAAAAAGTAACTTTTTATATAAGTTTTAATCACATATATTTCAAATCTCAAATAGGCTGTTCAGACAAAACACTGTTTAGAAGACCCTATTATACCATGCAGTAGTGTGTGATGAGGAGATGCTACATTTATTTTAGGAGAGAAAGAAATCTGTATTTCATTTGTTACACTGCTAACTTCACTTTAGGTAATTGCATTCAGCTTTATTATTGCCCAGAGCAATAACTGATTGTTAGTTATTGAAGTCTGAAATGATTTTTCTCATTTCCCGGGGGAATCTGGAGATTTACATGGTGCACAGCAGTAACTAATAGATATAATCTGGTCATAATGTAGCCCTATAATGTGTTATTTACTTGTTGAGAACATGCATGTTGAACATTTTAACATTTCCTCGAGAAGTGTTGCAGATTTTACTCATGATATGTGAGCTTTAAGTATGTGCTACTCCTATTTTCACAATGGGTGAAATGCCAGCAACCATTAGAAGGTATATAAAACACTGGGGATCACACACCTGTACTTACCCAGCTGCACAGGAACTTGAAGAGATTTTATCCTCAATTTGTAAAATGTACACATATGAGTTAAAAGTTACTTATGATGAGTAAATTCATCAGCAATAGGTACTCATGAGTTTGACTTGGAACACAGTGGAAAGGTGATTGCATTGAGACAGAGAGAGGTTTTTATGGAGCAGAGCTTGCTTTTCTTGCTCTCCTCTGAATTGTTTCTATTTCAGTACCAGTGTAGATGCAACCCTGAGTATTTTAAGTAACTGTGTGCATTGTTTTATGAACATCTTGTGCCATTCTGTAGCTAAAGGACATTGAGGGTGTGCAGTCACCACAAGCAAAATGTCCCTAGATATATTCTGAAAGCATCTTACATTTTAAAGATGGGATTAAGTTACCTGAACATAGGCATCTAATGCCATTTTGCATGCTGTGGCTTATTAAGAGCCTTCCCTCAGGACCAGCACAGATAAGGCACAGAGCCTGCAGGATAGTCTGCCTTCTGAAAGAGACAGGTGAAATACCTTAGGGCACATCAGGTGTCCTGTGACACACCTTTGTAGTCAACAAACTAGCCCTCTGAATATCTGCTGCATTTATTCAGTGCCCAGAACAAGGGACCCCAACCTAACTATGACTTTCTTTAAGGCAGCAAAATAAACCTTAAGCAGCAATTCCTTCGAACTCTTCGAGTCTGTGGTATAGATGTCTGACTTTGAAGCCACATTCAGAAATGGAGGCTTAGAGAAAGAAGAAGAAACTGGTCTGTAAACTTGGGTTCATTCTGGCTTACTTAGTTAAAATGCTCAGTTTTGATGTTACAGTAAAATGAACTGTCAATGTTAGATAAACAAACCAGTAATATGAAGTAAAGCAATCTTAACCTAATAATATATAATGGCAATGCAAGTATGTTATACATTATCCTTGAGTAGATAAAATACCACCTGCTGATTGTATAATAGTGGTAAACATGTTTTATTAAAGTAGGTTTTCCTTTCCATCAAATATGAATGTTTTATGAAGGTTTCAAAGTATTCCTCATGGAAACATTAAGGAATCTGTTCTTCTCTCAATCCTCAGGGGATTTGTGACTGTTATTCACATTAAATCTAATGAGAATTACTGACTTAAATACCTGGTGCATCAAGAGGCATCCAGGCTCTTAATCCTTAGGATCTTCATCATCCTTTCTGAACAGGCTCCACCTCTTCCCAAGCTTCTGCTGCTTCCATTTCTGGTGCTCATTTCCTTTTACAAAAACATTCCTGCTAATGTGGGAGGACCTTCTTTAGTGTGGAGGATTGCTCAAGGAAAATCCCCCTCCTTGACTTATCATGGTGTGTGCTTTCTTTTGTGCTAGAGACAGATCCTATTGCACACAGCTAAGATCTGGGTGCCATTTTAAAGTTTTATTGGGATCCGTACTGGATGGGGAGGGAATCAGAGCCATTTCTACTCTCTGGATTCAGCTCCAGACTGTTTATTGTCAGGGTAAAAGATGAAAGGCAAGAGAGAAGGAAGAAAGCAGTAAAGTGAGGAGTGCAGGAGGAAAGGTGGGGGAGTGAGAAAGGACAGGATGGGTCTGTGCTCTGATAAAAACAAAATATACAATTAAGAGTTCAAAGCCATTCCTTCCCAAACAGCAATGAGAAAGAGCAAAATAAATTAAATACAAGCAATGCCATCCTCCCTTGAAACATCAGCCCTTACTCCCCCCCTCTCAAAACCTGGAGCAAACAGCCAGACCTGTGTCCTGAAGTTAAGTGTGCCTTTAAAGCCTACCATAGCTGTTCAATATGTGTTCAACTGACAGTACTCTCTCTATCTCAAAGCACGATCCAGAAGGAAGGGGCTTTGTTTGTTTAGCTCTTCCAATGCTAGCCTAGATTCACTGCCTCATCTGCGTCTCCACAAACTATAAATAAAATCACCTGAAGCAAAACGATTGGGTTCCAGTGGGTAATCTTACATATTATGCTGTGATGGATCACTGCTGATAACATGTACTAAAAATGCCACATTTCACACTGAAGCCATACATCAGGTAACTCCTGCACTGGACCATCAGCCAAGGCCATAAGTAATCACTAACAGATTATGGCTTGAAATTTTTTTAAGGATTTTAGTCAAAATTAAAATGACTCAGTCTCTCCAAATCTTGTAATGCTATTCATTTTCCTGTATCTTCATTCTGATCTCCTGTGCCTCTGTTGTGCTACACTCTCTGCTAGTTCTTTTTCCTCTCCTCACTCACCTCCATGAAGTTCTTTCCCTCCATTTTGTTCCTGCACTTGCATATTGTAGGAAGGTCCTGTATTAAAGAACCTTTCCAACTTCTAATGCTGGCTGTCCCAGCATTACTTCTGCCCTCTCTAATCCCAACCCTTGCACGTTGTCCCTTTTAAATTATATCAGGATTTTTTAATAGGATTTTTTTCTGATAAATAAAAAATCTATAGAGAGCCAGAAGATAAGCTTTTGAGAACTTGTCGTACGATAGCTTACCTCGTGAGTTTACTTCCTCTAATTGTCATCCTCTTACAATTTCTGCAATAGCCACACGTACGTGCATCTGGCTAGTTCAGAACAGCAGCTCTCAGTCTTTAATATCAGAGTCCTCTTTTCTGTACTGATTATAAATCCACCACTCCTTTATGTGTTTGTCATAGCTCTCTGTACACCAATATTAGGTTCTCTTCTGATGAGACCCTTCTGCAACGTTCATCAGCCATGTTCCAGAAGAATTAGGTGCATATGGAACAAACAAGGAAAAGCTTTGGATGCTCATATAAATAAGATGTATTTTGTATGGCAGTGGAATAGAAGATTTAGAGTTTGGTGGGATATATGCCAAGGGAATGGGAATGCCTAGTAGGAAAACATTTAAGCTACATGAGAATGCTAGTCAAATAACAAAAGGAGTATGACAATATTTTTATGAAAGAGTAATACAATGATAAAACTCACAATGGATTATTTTTATTTGATTATTAAGAAGGTTTCTAACCATTTGAGAGGAGGACAGGGTAGCTTTCAATGGAAGCATTTGTAGCAAGAAATCTGACTCTTTTTAAGATAGGAAGTAAGGAAGTGACCTGGTGTGGTGCTTGTGATAGCCAGGATGTAGACTTAGTGATCCAGGGATTTTTACTGTGCCTTGCTTTTTTGTCACTGACCTTGAAAATGCTACATCCCTTTCTTAGGTGCTATTTAAACAGTCACCTCTGCTGTATGATTTTATGTGGCTGCCTTCCAGTTTATTCAAAATGCTGCAATTATTTCCTCCTCTGAACACATCTATATCTGAAAAGATCAAAGTCATATTTTTGTATTTCAAATGTATTAGAAAAACAGACTTAATTCAGCAGTCTTTGTTAACTTCCTTACTAAACAAAGTAGGAATCAAAATGCATGATCCTTGCTAATGTCTTAAAGAACTGATACTCTAACTTGGTAAAACCAATTTTATTGAAGCCTCAACAAACTGTTAGATAAATATGTCAATACTGTACATATCCTCTTTGGCTTGCAACCATGTTCCTGTTTTAGACAGATTAACTCAGCAAATAAGCCAAGTACACATTAACAATATCGACTGTCAGGTGAATAACTTATCAAGTATATATACAAAAAATAGATTGCATTATCAATAAAGAAACCAAGAGCTATTAAAACCAGCTTCTAATGTTAACTGTTTCAGTGCTTACTGCTGTTTGACATTCTTAGACTGTGTGTTAGGAGTTATGAGCAATTATTGCCTGCTGCATTTCCAGAAGATACTTTATCATGAAAAGTGTTTTCTTTCAGAGGCAATGGAAGTTTCCACCATTCTGCTGTCCATCAAAGGTTGACAAACAGGTCTTCAGCTGCTAAACCTGCTCGGGGGACTAGAAGGGAAAAGGTCCTTCTACTGATTTGACCTGATTTGACAGGTTTTTATGAGACTAGTAATTTTTGCTGCTGTTCTAATTTCTCAGAAATTGTTTTAATATCTCCTCATACCCTTTGCCCACACCCTTCTTCTTACTAACATTTTGAATGAGAGAAAATAAGTATTTGTGTTTGGTTGTTTATCTGTTCATGCAAAAACCTCCACTTTCCTTCAAACCGTGCCTATATGTCTTCAGGATTTGCACTGAAATATCACTGTGTGTTTCCTAACATATTCCATGAGGACACCTGCTGTCAAGACCTTTATAAGAACAGTCATAAGAATTTCCCTAGACCTTGAGACAAAAATTCTAAGACTCCATCTGAAACAAAGCCTTTGGTATGGTCTCCTCAGGACAACAGGATATTTTGATGACGATGACAGGGAAGCCACTGCCATATTCTGGTAACAGCTTACAGATTGGTCAGATTTATTAGTGGTGTATTCAGCAAGGTGAGAGCCAGCACTGTGGAATACAAGTGCTTTCAGGGAGGAAACATCTCTGTCCCGTGATACATGGGGCAGACATTCTGAACCCTAACACCCAATCGTGCACAGGCTGTTTCATAGTCTTCCTCACATCTCATGCATCTTAGGCTGCACTGTTTGCTTATAGCACGTGATTGCAGTTCTTATCACTATAATTTTAATTGACCAATTTACAAATAAAGATGAACTACACAAAAATGATGTTTTTCCAAGCTCTCAGGGATTATTAAATGACCTTGTCAACTCCTGGAGGATAGCAAAAACCAACGTTTTGCAGTTAAAGTGAGAGTTTTTCCCTGTTGAAAATTGCCTGTTGTTTTTATTATTGTAAGAACTGGTCCACTGAACTTAGCGCAGCCTCTGAGGTCTCAGTGAGAATCCTATGATTAATGAGGTAGCCATTAATGTCAGTAGATTGAACAACTGAAATCTGATTATATTAAAGTGCTTCCCAAACATTAGGGTCACATTAACAGTTTATTGAAACAAGCTGATAAAATTTAAAATGGTCATCTAATTCCCTAGGGTCCCTAATTGTTGCATGATAAATCACTCTGTAGAGAAATCTATTACAATGTTCTAAATGTGAAAATGTAATTTACTGTACCATTAGTGGGGTGTTTGAAGCACATCAGTTCTTTCATGGGGGAGTTTTCCCAGAATAAAACAAAACTCTGTATATGGAGATTTTTTTTTCTTTTAGATCAAGATAATGCTCATGCCTTGAGCTGCCTAAATTATGTAAGAAAAATGAGACATCTTATGGAAACAAATCATCTGACAGTGACTTGCAAGTCTATTACTAAAAGTCCAGCATGAATGAGCATTCATCTATGTTTATGGTATTACTCTACTTACAAGCATATTTTTGCAGAGATTAAGAAGTTTTCATGACTCAATTATGGTGGCTTCTTAAAGGGAAAGAATCAGCTGAAAAGTCATATTTCTGGTTTCAGAACCTCAGATACTGAAACAAATTTTTGCACAGAGTACCTGAGTTATTCAAACCAATGTCTGCAGGATCAGGGTCTGTCTTTATAGTATTTTGTTTCAGTGTCAAAAATTTCCACACACTCACCTGTATTCACATCTTTCTTTTCCCAGCTTATTCGTTGTATAATTTTATTACTCTCATACTGTGCTTAGGTAGAATTTGAGCTTCAGAGATTAATATATGTATTTCATTATGTGTGTGTAAATAATGTGGTTCCAATACTTCATAGCTTATAAAACTTGTGTAAATAATGTGGTTCCAATACTTCATAGCTTATAAAATTTATTTCTCTGTTTGGGGGCAAAGTTGATAATTGTTGTGTTTGAACCTTTCCCAGATTCACAGAAAAATAAAAAATACAAGTAGAAAAGCCCATGACAATCACATCTGACACAGATAGATAAGCACATATCCATTTGTCTCAAAACTAGACATCAGGCAGAATGAAACTGAGACATTCTAGAGACTAAAATGGAGCCCACAGAACAGTAGAATAGAGTTGCTGCAGGACTGGAGACCCACTGTAGTCTTAAGCACCCTTATTTTCTTCCATTATACTGGAGTAGAAATGATGCATGGAAAGGGACAACTGTTCTGTGATAGAGGGGCAGCAAGCAGCTGAATGATGAGTATCTCAACATGCCCTAATTCACTCTCTAGTCTGGTGGTAACCTCAGTTAAGCAGTCACAATGACCATGCCCTTAACTTGAAGTGAGAATGAAAAGTGGAATTAGTAGTCACCAAAATTATTACTAAAGGAGGAAAAATATCTCAGTTTCATCCCTTTCATGAAAAGAGGGCTAAAATGTTATAGAAATCAGTGATTGACTGGGAT
Source organism: Atrichornis clamosus (assembly GCA_013400975.1). Taxonomy (NCBI): domain Eukaryota; kingdom Metazoa; phylum Chordata; class Aves; order Passeriformes; family Menuridae; genus Atrichornis; species Atrichornis clamosus. The sequence continues at coordinate 16,421 of WBMZ01008543.1, read as the reverse complement.
AAAATCGTAGTATTACAGAGTGGGTTGGAACCTTAAAGACCATCCAGTTCCAACCCATCTGCCATGAGCAGGGACACTTTTCACCAGATCAGGCTTTTCAGAGCTGCATCCAGCCTTAATCTCTTCCAGGGCTGGGGCATCCACAACTTCTCCAGGCAACTTGTTCCAGTGCCTCACCACCCTCACAGTAAGGATTTTTTCCTATTATTTAATAGGAAAAAATGTCCTGTTATGTTCTTGTAAAATGTCTCTATCTTTCTTCTAGGCTTCCTTCAAGTACTGGAAGCCTGCAACTAGGTCACTCCCAAGCCTTCTGTTTTCCAGGCTGAACAATCCCAAATTCTCTCAGCCTTTCCTCATAGGAGAGGTGCTCTGTCCCTCTAATCATCTTGGTGGCCTCCTCTGGACCCCCACTAACAGGCTGATGTGCTTCCTGTGTCAAGGGCCCCAGAGCTGGGTGCAGTGCTCCAGGTGGGGTCTCACAGAGCAGAGCAGAGGGGCAGAATCCCCTCCCTCTCCCTGCTGCCCACGCTGCTCTGGATGCAGCCCAGGACACGTGTGGCTTTCTGGGCTGTGAGTGCTCAGTGCTGGGCCATGTCCAGCCTCTCATCCACCAGCACCCCCGCGTCCTTCTCGGCAGGGCTGCTCTCGATCTGTTCATCCCCAGCCTGTGTTGATGCCGGGGGTTGCCCCAACCCAGGTGCAGCACCAGCACTTGTTAAAAATGCTGGCATTTATGCTTAACATCCTCCCAATAAGTACCTGGCTTTTTTTTTAAGTGTGCCATTCTACCTGTGATAAAATTTGATTCCATTGCATATGGAGAGGAAATCTGTACATGTTCAACGTTCAAAAAACTGATTGCAAGATGCAAAGTTATTAGTACTGCTTGCAGCTTGGTAGCATCTGGGAGTATCAGCTGCACAGCAGAGTTCTCTGTAGAAGGAGAGGCACAAGCATAAGACAAAAAAAAAGCCATGTTTCAGTAAGTTTCAGAGGATGAAAGAATATATGGCAGATGGATGTGAGGAAGTTAAATGGGACATTAAGACAAGCTGCAGTCTTAGCATTGTTTGCTGTAAGTTTCACAGAAAAAAATAAAAAAGAAGAATTCTAGGCTGGCTGTGCACAGAATAATAAGGTGAAGCTTTGTGAAAATTTGCTGTTCTCAGAGAAAGCACATCTGGAAGAGGAATTAATGCCACTGCTTCTTTTTTATGCAGTGCCTCAGTGGTCAGAATAGCCTCGTGGGAGATTCAAGTGTAATTTTCCAGCCTTATTGGTGTGGAAGTCAGATTGAAGAGGATGCAGAAAAAAATTTTTAACAGGAAAAACACTAGATTTTTGGAATGGAAGAGATGAGAAAGAAATAGAGTGACAGCAATCTGTTTTAAAATTGAAAAAACTTTTGGTGTTATAGTCAGATGAAAGAGGAAGATGAGATTAACCAAAAGCAGAGAGTAAGAGGGACTCTCTGGTCACTATCTTAGCGGGGCTTAGGGAACATCAAGAAGCAGAATTAAAACAAAATACCTATTTACACTGTGGAACTCATTGCTACAAGGCTGTGAAGATTAAGAAGTGGTGCATTTTTGTTTGTGGGTTTTTTGGTTTTTTTTCCAAAAGAGATTAGACTTTTATGTAAGATTGATTCATTGGTACCTATTAAACATTACTGACCCTTCAGCATAAGTCAGTAGACAATGGTGGTTTTAATTTTTTTTTTGTTAACACCTGCTTATTACTTTGCTTTCAGATAGAGTGCAAAAAGAGTCACTAAAGTTGATGAATATACCAGTCTTTCTGTGATGCTGATGAAAATACCAGGCTTTCAAGGGCTCTTTTGAAACCACTGGAATGACTTTGCCTGGTTTTTCTGAGAGACTGAAGCCTGCCCAGTCTTTGAGCTGGGTCTGACAGAACAAAGCACAATTCCTTTTCAACCTCTCAAATCTTCCCATGGCCTGATGGAGCTCAGGTATCCAGCTGCCTTTCCCCAGTCACTATGCTCAGGACTGAAACTGTGAAATTCAGATCACTGGATTAGATCTGCTTTCTCTTCTCTGGGCCGCACAGCTCCTTGTCTCCACTCACTTTTGGCCCTCCTATTAACTTTGTTCTTTTCAGTTGATCAATCATCTTTCCCCACTGCAAAATGGGGACAAAAGAAGCATCCCAGAGACCAGTAAATTTTGCTGTGAAATACTTATTGGAATAATGTACTACTTTGGGGTTTTGGGTTATTTGGAATTTTTTTTTTTTTTTTAGGTTAAGAATTAGGATGGAAAAATGAAAGATAACATGTAGAGATGAGATTAAATACTTCACCTGAAGAAGGAGAAAACAAAGGCAAGGCAAGTCAAGAAAAGGAGACAAATAGAGGGGTATGGATCAGCATGCTTCTGTTTCAAGTTCAGCTGTGACTGTGAAGTCATTCCACTGTAGTTCTCATTCAGATCAGCATTTATTATTCACTTTGAAAAGTCCAGCATAGTTTGAATGAGCTTGGAAAACTAGTACCTGTAAAATGTAGAGAGTTTTGTGACAGGGCCTGGGTTACACGGCAGGGCTCCTGTCACGGAGAAGCTTTTGGTTTTTACTTTTCACCCTTGTTCGTTGCTTCTCTCTATCTTCTCAAGTCTGACAAATGGGATGAAGGATTTAAGAAAGAAGTAGAGCAGCACAACATGTGAAAACTGTCTGGTGCCACAACCATACCAGCAGCAGCACCAGGAGTAGGGAAGAAAGAAGGGACAAGGTTAAATCTCCATTGAGTGTGTCAATATAATGAATTGGAGGGCTTTTTCTGGGTGTAAGTTTGCCTGTGCCTATACATGGAGCAATGCAACATGCATTCGGACACACTATTACACTTCAAGTTTCCCTTTTTACTGGAAGCAGTTGAAAACACACAGTGACAAAATCTGTGTGGTTCACCTACAGTGTGGCTTCATAATCCTTCACCAGTTCTCTCTCTGTGCACAGATGGTGTGTGCCTGGGGCTGGAACCTTGTCCAGACCTCCTCACCATTCAATACTGGAGCTACTAGGGCCCCAGCAAATCAAACCTTCAGCCCTTTCTGCTCTGTGCCATACTGATGTATGGTAATCACAGAATCACAGAATGGGTCAGGTTGGAAGGGACCACGGTGGTTCATCTGGTCCAGCCTCCCGGCTCAAGCATGGCTATCCCAGAGCACATGGCACAGGATTGCATCCAGATGGTTCTTGAATGTCTCCAGTGAGGGAGACTCCACAACCTCTCTGGGAAATCTGTTCCAATGCTCTGTCACCCCCAGAGTAAAGAAGTTATTCCTCATATTCAGGTGGAACTTCCTGTGCATCAGTTTCTGCCTGGTGCCTCTTGTCTATTGCTTGGCATCACTAAGAGCCTGGTTCCATCCTTTTGACACTCTCTGTTCAAATACTTATATATATTGACGAGGTCCCCTCTCGGTTGTCTGTTCCCAAGGCTGACAAGGCCCAGCTCCCTCTCTTTCGTGTCTTTGTAAATCCACATGGGTCACAACACAGAGGGACCAAAAAAACACACTGATGAAATACACTGGTAGAAGTGCTGAACCCAAGTGGTGTCACCAATGGAAGTGACAGTGCTCAGCATTCTGGAGGACAAGTTTGAAGGTCCAGCCACCATCCACTTATCTCTGACCAATTTTTTTTCCTATGCAGAATGAATAAGAAGTAGGCAGAGAGCTGAGGAGCTGCCTCCTCTGGCACAGACACAGTGTTTCATGGCTAGGTTGCCGTGCTGGTTACCTAGAAAGGTCTGCCTCTCAGACCAAAGGAATACTGCTGGGATTTCCATTATACTTCCTGCATTACTGGGCATCCTGAAGAATTGGCAAGAAATAAATAAATAAGAAAATAAACTAATAACAAACTAATAAAGTAGCAGACTGTTTCCATGACAGTGACTGATTTCCTAGACTATGTGATATTAATTCACTGCACAGCTATTAGTTTGGAGCACAAGGCTGTACATCACTCACATGCTTTCTCTCCCCTTTTTTATTTGTTAGGAGTTGGCTGACTTTGAATTGAAGACTGCAGAGTCACAGAGGTTCTGGATGTACCCCCACAGACTTTTTTTAATACAGCATTTTACTGGGGAAAGGTTCTTCGGATGTAACTTGTCTGTCAATTTTTCTCTAATTATTATTATTATGGCAATCTATGAATTATATCTATGAATTTCTGTGGATTTATGATAACTATAGATTTCTAGGTTTTGGCATTAGAAATGTGAATGTTGCCTAATATGCTATTCAGCTCCTCTGAAGCTGCTGAAGGGTTGCATGCTGGTTTGGAAAAGCTGCTTACACACAACACATTGCAAATTGGTCCTTTGAATCGTTGGCAGTAGAGTTTTTTTGTGATACTCTTTGTGTGAAATTGCCTTCCTGGTTTTGGTAAAACTCAACTGAAGTCAATAGAATGACTGCAGAGATGAATTTGGACCTTTGTATTTTGTTTATTCTAAAAAAGAAAAAAGAAAATATGTTGCCTTTATGGAATAAGAAAACATACATAGTATTTACCTGAAAGCTCTCAAAAGCTTTTTCATAAATACATGTGGTATTTTTGTTCATGTAAATGTGTATTTGTATTTTTACAAAAAAACTACTTATTAGTAGCACAGTTAAATAAGTGTTTTGAATGTTTAGTAGGAGTTTCTTAGCTCAAATGTGATTTACCTTATCAGCTATAATGGTTACCAGGATAAATGCATATTTTGCTGTAACTAAAAATGCATATTATTAATATTTTTATAACAGTTTACATTTATATAACACCTTTCATCCCAAATACCATAGTGTATTATGTATGTGAATAATCCCATTGAACTGGTGTGAATAGTCCATTGAAACCAATGGGACTATTCATACAAGCAAGGGTATTCACATGAATTAAAGCTATAGAATCTGGCCTTCATTATATAAGGTATTTTTTTCCACAAAATTGTCACTCACCATACAGGTTAGTTTTAAATAAATGAATTGGAGAGAAGATGAAATTGCAAATGCTACTTCTTTCAATATATTTCCAGAAATTTACATATATTAATAAGGGTAGGAGGCCAAATAATTTAATCTCTGTCTCTTGTATATTAACATAATACTTAGTGCTGATTTAAAATGAAAATGTGTCTTACTAATGGCTCATTCCAAAACAACTTACTACAAATAAGGGGCTTAATCCTAGAAATGTTTACTTCAGGAAGCAGGTTTTAATCATGGAATCTTATTTAATCATAAGAATCTTATTTCATCCAGTGGGATTGCTCCTGAGTTAAAATTTTAAGGTCAATATCAAGGCTAGATAAGTGGCTAATATAATTGATTGCTCTTTGGTCCATATTAAGCAAACATTTTACACTGAAACAGCAATTTGAGGAATCACATTTGGGTGACAAATGCTTTTCAGTTCTACTTTTTGTTTCTGTGTGTTAGAGATGCTCAGGAAGCAAACTTGTCGTAAGATTCAGGATATGTTATTTTTTACTTAATCAGCTCTAATTAAAAAACATAACAGCAGTAAGATTCCATGAGGGAGCAATAAAATTTGGCACTATTCCTGGTGAAAGGATTCTTGCTCTGCACCGCTCCACATTGCTTGTTCCTGCCTTCTCAGCCCACCTGGCCCTATGTCTACCCACGCAGTTGTGGAGCCATACACTGATCATGTCAAGGACCAACCTGGCTGGAAACTAACCAACTGTTTTTCTGGGCTGGTTTAGCTTTAATCCGTACTATTTGTCCAGCTGAAATCCATGACTGTATAGCTGTGCCAGCACCAGGGAGAGGGTGATGCTCCTTTTAAACTTTAAAATGGGGGAACCACTTCCATCAAAATTGCACATGAAACTACAGCATTGGTGTGCGAGGGCTGAGACCGCCAGGGACCTGAGCACTGGAAAGGCTTTAACACTCAGTGACAGTTGGTTTTCCTTCATGCACAAGCTGAATGAGGTGCCTTGGAAAGATATCCCAGGACACACAGGTAGCAGTGGTGGTGTTCAGGAGAAAATGGCAACTTAAGCATTGCATGTGCTCTTGAGAGGCTCTTATCCACCCCTCTGTACGTAGGACAGTCAGAATTAAAATTTTAAAAACTGGTAAAATGGGAAGATCAAAAAAGAGATGCAGCATGATTCTTGAACCTAGGCAATGTTCTCGTAGCACAGGTACTACAGGGGTGACTTCTGTGAAAATCTGCCAGAAGCTTCCCCCATGTCTGACAGAGCCGATGGAAGCTGGACCCACCACTGGCCAAGACGGAGCCCATCAGCGACAGTGGTAGCACCTCTGGGATACTGTATTTAAGAAGGGGGAAAAGTTGCTACACAATTGCGTCCAGAAAGAGAGAGTGAGAATATGTGAGAGACTCCACAGACACCAGGGCAGTGGAGGATGGACAGAAGATCTTCCAGGTGCTGGAGGACAGATTTCCCTGGAGCCCATGAAGTCACCTGTACCGCTGCAGTCCATGGAGGTCCATGGGGATGCAGAGACTCACCTGCAACCCCCAAAGTAGGTGGGTGCTTGAAGGAGACTGTGACTCCATGGAAAGCCCATGTTGGAGCAGGCCCGTGGCAGGACCTGTGGCCCCATGGAGGGAGGAGCCCATGTGGAGCAGGTTTGCTGGCAGGACTTGCAACCACACAGAGGACCCACATGGAATAGCCTCTTCCTGAAGGACTGCACCCCATGGAAGGGACCCACTCTGGAGCAGTTTGTGAAGAACTGCAGCCTGTGGGATGAATTCACATTGGAGAAGTTTGTCGAGGACTGTCTTCCATGGGAGGAATTCCATGCAGGAGCAGAGGCAGAATGTGAGGACTTGTCTCTCTGAGGAGGAAGGAGTGGCAGAGACAACCTGTGTCAAACTGATTGCAACACCCATTCCCCATCTCCTTGCATTGCCAAGGGGTAACAGGGAGAGAAAACTGAGGATGAAGTTGAGCCCAGGAAGAAGTGGGGTGCGGGAGTAAGATGTTTATAAGGTCTGGTTTTAGTTCTCATTATCCTACTCTGCTTTGATTGGTAATACATTCAGTTAATTTCCCTAAGTCAAGTCTGTTTTGTCCACGACGGTAACTAGTGAGTGATCCCTCCCTGCCTTTATCTCCATCCATGACCCTTTTGTTACGTTTTCTCTCCCCTGTTCTTCTGAGAGGCAAAGTGATGGAGCAGCTTTGATGGACACCTGTCACTGAGCCAGGATCAACCCACTACAATAGCACAATGTCTGTGTAACTAGGTATGCAAACTCCCTTCAGATCCCCATACTGCCTGTTTGGGAGAACTGACCCCATTTTTTTAAAATCTTACATGAGGTGCCAGCACACTGGCTTAGGAAGACAACCACTTCCTTTTCTTATTTGCCTTTACAGAGCAGTGCAAAGCAACAGACTTCCAGCAGTACAGTAGAGGAGACCCACTCCAGAGGAGAGGACATCCTGTCTGATGCGGGACTCATTCCCTTGTGTATGTGTGAGATTACTGTGCTTTCATTCTTGCTTTACAGCAGGCAGAGTGATGATGAGAAAAAAGAGGAGAGCCCCATCTACCCACCAGTTTGGTAAAACCAAGGATATAGAGTAATTTATAGAATGGCTTGAGTTGAAAGGCACCTTAAAGATCACCTTTTTCCACCTTCCCACCTTGCGCAGGGACACCTTCCACAAGACCAGGTTGATCAATGCCCCATCCAATCTGGCCCTGAACATTTCCAGGGATGGGACATCCACAGTTTATCTAGGCAACCTGTTCCAGTGCCTCACCACCCTCACAGTAAAGAATATCTTTCTAGTATCTGATATAAACCCACTCTCTTTTGGTTTAAAGCCATTCCCACTTGTCCTACCACTACATGCTCTTGTCAAAAGCCCCTTTCCAGCCTTCTTGTAGCCTCCCCTTTAGGTACTGGAAGGTGCTGTAAGGTCTCCCTGGAGCCTTCTCTTCTTCAGGGTGAACAACCCCAGCTCTCTCAGCCTGTCTTCATAGGAGAGATGCTCCAGCCCTCTGAGCATCTTTGTGACCCTCCCCTGGACTTGCTCCAGCAGGTCCAAGTCCTTCTTGTGTAGTGACCCCCAGTGCTCAGTGCAGTCCGTATCACTCAGCTAGACCCCAAAATCTTGAGTCCAATGAGGAGGCAGGTCTGGGAATGCCTAGATTAGGGCTTGCAGGAGTGATCAATGTGGCCTTGCTGATCTCCAGATTACCCAAGTTTTGGGCACACAGCAGGTCAGTAAGGTTAAATTGCACTGTCATACTGTCAGGTGTATTGGTTATTCCTTGGTGTCTAATGAAGTGTGGGCACTTGGGGATTTAGTTGCTTTTGGAAGCTCAGTTTTTCCTGCTATTGATGTTAAGCACTTCAAGTGACTCTTTTTCCAGATTAGTCCTAAATTGTTAGAGAAAGTGTAATTTTTTTTTCATGTATATATATAGAGAGAGGTAGATAGATAAATAGATATAATATTATATTATATTCCATGTTAAGCTTCCTTGTACCCTGGTCTAGAGGTTGTATTACCCCACCCAAGGAAAGGTCACAGCCATAGGACGCATGTAAGATTAAAAATTCACTTTCAAGTTTTCTATCCATTATATGGGGTTGTTCATTAGTTCAGAATATCACATAGCCAAAAGAGCTCTCAAAACAAAGATCCCCACAAGGTCATTGAAGAATCTCTGAAGGTCTCATATGAAATTGTGGTAAAGGATTTTCCAGCAAAATTTTTAAGAAAGCGTATTTAATACTTTGTTTTCTTAAGTACTTACTCCAAATACTTCAGATTTGCTATACACTTAATACTAATGTAATACTTAAAATAAATCACAATGTGTACTTCCTGTGATCTTTTCAGAACGCAATAAAACAGATTGTTTTTAATGGCTGTTCCAGCAATGAAAAATATCTGTGTTAGGTGGAAACAACAAATTGATGCTTTTTCAATTCCTTTTAATGGCATGAGGATCTTTGCAACATGCTGTGAAAAATATTCTCTTAATGATAGGCCTGTGGCACAACTTAAGGAGTCATCAAGAAATAAATGCTCTGCTGTCTGGCTGGCAGCTTGGTGTCCCTTAATTGAAGTATTATAAGATTCTGTGCAGAGTAAAGCCTCCAGGGTTTTGTAGCTAAATGGCACGGACACCTCTGATGAGACATGCAGATGAAGATGTGTCAATACAATCTTCACCAATTTGCTGTAATAGCAGAGACTGATTAATTTTATAACCACGGGTGCTTCTATTAGCTAACCTAAGGAATGATTTAGACTTTATTAAGCGACTTATTTCTATCTTTTTCGAGAGACTTCTGCAGCATAGTTTATCTCCAACTGCTAGACAGCAACACTTTTTCTAATAAGGATTCTAAATTTATTATTTAAGTACGGATCATGAGCATAACTCAGTTATGTGCAGCTTAGTGGGGGCAAATCTTTGTGACTTGGCAAATCAACTGTACTTAGGTTGGTGTTTCTCAAGAAATAAAGTGGCTTGATATGCTATGCAACTGAAATGGCAGCTCCTATATACATATTTAATGTACGAAAAAGGAAATTGAAGCAACTAAATCAAAAGTATGCGGCTCTATATTTTTATCTTTTTTTTTGCTAGACTATAAAACTATTTTAATATTTTATTATAATTGCTTATGGACATCTAGCATGATTTGGTTACCCATAATCAACCAACATTTTATATTTAGGGCTTTCTTCAATAAAATATGAATTACCACATGGACAATGCATTTCATGATTGCTTTGTACAGTGCTGGCTGTGCAATCATGCTGCACTTTCTCTCAGGGATAAGGAACCCAAAATGACTCTTGCACTTTCTGGACACAGCTGACAGTTAGAAAAATGTCATATCCATTTTTTGGATAACAAAAAACCGGAATTGATTGCTGTCATCAGTTTCGTTACCCATTCAGCAGGAAAACTGATGGCCGTGTTTTTTCCATCGCAGATGCCATGATGCCTCCCACTGAGGAAACTGTACATCCTGCATTGTACCCTACTGCTGCCTCCTGGCACAGCACTATGTCCTCATGGCAGAATATTTGTCCAATGAGTGGAGACAAGCCTCCTTCCTTAGTCTTACTTACCAAGAGTACTGGAGCATACTGACCTTGTCCTTTTTATTTTTCTGTTGGCTTTGTACTGTTTTCCAACTAGTCAGCCTCATACAAACAAATAAACAATATGCTGTTCACAAAAGTCAAGTTCACACATCACAAATTATAGCCATCAGCATAGGTATGGAGTAACCCACTTCCAGACCATGGTCCAAAGTTTCACTCATACACTAGAGTGTATTGCAGAGAAAGCAGTTACTCTTTGCTCATCATGCTCCCAGGATTTGGACACAATTTAATTAAATCTTGTGCTTCTTTATTTACAATCTGATTCTGGGATAGACACAATATGAACTCATCTGTTACAAGATAGGAGAGCTGCATGTACAATCTGAGGTTCATATTTTTTCCCTGCCAGCAGAAATGTGAATCTTGGAGGATGTTTCTTTGGATCAGGGCTTTTCCCTCCCTTCCCCTGTCCTCTACTGGTTTTGTGTTTTGATTTTTCTTTTTTTTTGTGAATGTGTGATTCATCATTTTTATATATTCATTTCTCAATTGTGGCTGAATTCATAACCCTATTTCAACATTATTTGTTTGAAATTTGTTCTTATTACTTGTTTCATAGTTTCTTTTCTTTTACCAACTGCTGAAATTCTGAAACAGTAATAAAAAATTCCTCAGTAGTGAACAATGATTTTTACTTTATCTTCTGCATATGTGCAACTCACTTTAATAGCAAGATTCTCCAGAATCACAGTATTTCAATACTTCATTCTTACAGAGACCAGAAACTTCAGTCTTCAAAATTATGGGAATCCATACTTTTTTACTTGCCTGGGATCTTCTGAAAGTAAAAATAATTCTAACTTTGCCTCCTGTAGGCCCATATACATTTTCCTCATGTATCTGGTGCAAGCTGCATGCCAGTGGTTGTCTGATCTAGCATGGCAGATACAAGTGCTTGTCACTGCAGACATGTTCACAGAAATCATTCTCCAAAGGCTTGTGGGAGCCAAAGGCAACTTGCTTGTGAAGAACAGAAAAAGTATCCCTTTGGAATTCAAGCAAATATTGGTGATCACCTTTTATCATAACTGCTTTGCTTTTTCTCTCTTCCCTACATCTGCAGGCTTCATTTTTTTTCCCCTCTCCAAACTAGGCTCACTATCACTGCTGCAGTTTTAGACTTACTGGTCAGAAGTGGAGCAGCACGTGAAATCTGGCTGCTTTATGTCAAGCAGGTAAATGCCAGCTCTATCTAGTCTGCTTCTCATGGTATTTCAGGCTTATTCCTTCTGCAAAGAGGAAGTAAGAGTGCTGCTGATTCAGGTTGCATTTGTGTTGAAGTACATCATAAGAACCTGCTCTAATGCTCACATTTCTCACTGAATGCTGCTGTGGCAGGTCCATGATATCCTACCGATCAATTAGTTTTCCTTTGAGATCTTCATGGGTAGTGAGGTTGAGGCTTCTGGGAAAAGGTATTGTGGCACTTACTGGAGATCCATTCCCTAGTGCTTGAATTGGTAGCAGAGAGGCACATATCAAGAAAGACATGACTGACAAATGTCTTTAAAAAGTATATTTATATATGTGTGTCTTTGTGTGTTTGCATTTGCACATTAATTACCAGAAATATCACAGAATCACAGAATGAACTAGGTTGGAAAAGACCTTTGAGATCATCAAGTCCAACCAATGACCCACCACCTCCTCATTAACTAAACCATGGCACTGAGTGCCTTAAAAAAGATTTATGTATGGCTAGAACCCTTTCCAAATTATAACTTTGGCCATTACTTTGTCTTATACTTGTAATTCAAGCAGTGCCTCTAGCACCCTGCCCCCTGCATACCGCTCGAGAAACAGAGAGGAGAACAAAGCTAGATGGCTTTGTTGGCACCACATTACCCCATCCAATGAAGTTCCCTAACCCTTGAATTGGTGCTGCACCTAACACTGATTGAATCACTAAACGCTATTGATTTTGGTTTCTAGAGAACCCATTCATACAGCCAAGAGTGTATAAAAGAGCTTCTATTCTCCCTGAAAATGATTTAGTATAAATAACTAAAATAAATGTCAGTGGGAGATCTGTGAACTTATTAAGAGGTAGACCTCTTGATGTGTTGCTCATAGACTGAATGTGTATATGTATACATTTAAATAATGATACATGTATTTTCAGTCCAAGTCTGGCACAGGAGCAGAATGGACCTCAGAGTGAGTGCAAAGACCCCAGAGTAATTATATAACATGCCTCTGCTTAGGGAAACCCAGAGCCTAGGCACACCATGTCTATTAATCCTACCCCAGAGGCTACTAAAGGCTGGAGAACTCATACTCGTAAATATGGGCTGTGTCCCCTGGTCACACACGTGGTCCCTGGAGACTCGTTTGTACCCACTTTGGCAAGGTGGTTCTGTGTCTTCAGGCGTGACCAGAGCTGCGGAAGAAATTCTGCCTTATAGCTAAAAAGCACTGTTTTGGGTTCATCCTGCATAGACACACTGCTTTCTTTGGCCTTTTAATTTGGCTGCAGGTTCCTAACAATCCAAGAGGGTTTCCAGTGCACCCAAGAGGCTTGTTACCTCTCTGCTCCTGTCTCGCTGAAGCGTGAGCGCATTGGTGGATGCCGGAAAGTAGGGACCCTGTGCCTTCCCCAGCTTCATCTCTGCCCACCGTGGAGCATCTGGGCACCTGCAGGTCTTTAAATAAATGTCTTGTTTAAGCTTTCTGGAGGTGAAGCACAGAAAATATAATACTATGCCAGATATAGACATTTCAAGTTAACTTTGATTCACAGTCTGCTGCAGGCAGTGAAAATCTCTCTATTGCTTCTGATAGACTCTGGGTCAGGCAGATATTGAGGCACTAGCAAAGTATAAAATTCTACATGTGTGTGCACACACACACACACATAATGCTCATAAAATATATGCATCTATGCAGTACTTTAAATTTTCATACTAATGTAACATAATGCTAATTTATAAAGGAGATCCATCGCTCAGTTAGATTTTGAAAAATAAAAACAAAATAAATCTTCCCTAAAAATGGACAAGATTTTTTATGTTATATGTTCTTAAGGCATGACAACCATTGAAAGAGCTATTTAGTATGTTACATGGTTTAATAAAAATAACTTGTCTGGCAATGTCTGAAAGCTTTTGCAGCTGCAGGGGTACTTCTTGGAAATAAATTTGTGTTTACACAGGTGCAGCCATATTTAACAAAATTTTTATATGCAATGCAAACAGCTGCCTGTCTGTTTTCTTTGGCAGGGCTCTTTCCAACTGAAACAATTTGTATCAAACATATCTCTCTGTGATACCTACATAAACAATAGGCAAAATTCCTGTGAAAGGAAAAGGTTTTCAATAATGCATTTTTTAGATAAACTGGAAAGCAGAAGCACCTTGATTAGAAAAGCCTGGCCCTTCATGAAATATTTTGCATTTGAGAAGAACTCAGGAATCCACCAGGGAAGTATTAAACACTTTGTAGGAAAACTCAGAGTTTTATCAAGTTAAAGTCAAGCTGAAGGATTCTATGCTCAGTAAAAGACACTTGGCAAATTGAATATTTTCCTTAACAAGGGCACCACAGATAGTGATGTACATTATATTATTCAACTTCTGTAATGTTTTTATATAGAATCAAGTATTTCCCAAAATATCTAGTCATAACTCAATTATCATTTTTGACTATACTATAAATATTTTGTTATAATTTTTTTCCATTGTATGAAATTCTTATTCATTCAGAAAACTGTAATCTACAGAAGTCTTAGTAACCCTGCACTTTTCCACTTCTTTGCAAACACTCGTACTTTTGAAAGGCTGCCCTATTGCCAGCTCCCTTTCTTTTGGTCAAAATAGAGTAGATTAAAGGCCTGTGGATTTTAAATTGTGGTCTGGAATTTGGGTTTCCAAGGCACCTTCCTCAGCCTTCCACGTTCCCAACAAAAACAGTGAGTAGGAAAGAAATATTTCTTCACTTAATTTATCTTAACATTCACAGTTTCTTCCACTATTCATTTATATAAAAAGGTTTTCTGTTTAATTTGCAGCAAAAAATGGTAATGTTAATATATGCTGCTATTGATTCAAATTGTATTCAAAGATTATTGAACACAATCACTAAATACAGTCCTAACATTAAATATCAGTTTAATTATTTTAGCCCTGATGAGGAATAATGTTCTGTTCACAGATGAAGAGCAAACTCTCCAACAACATTATCTTCTCATGAAATGTTTTTTTCAGGTTTTTTGTAACCATGCAGTATAGCAGGTGAACCCATGCATGTGACATACTTGATCAGTCCTTTTAGTTTATCAGAGTGAAGTGCAGAAGCTAACAATGCTTCTGGCAGCCTCACTGAAAAAGAAAAACCTTGTGTGTAGATGAAGATTTTAATAAATTATAGATTTGTTTAACTCCACTGACTTCAACAGAGGATCCAGTGGGCTTTGTGCTGTACTTGCATTTGTGTGGAGCTGACACAGCTCCTGAGTGCTCAGAATGACAAATCTTTGTTAGCATCGCTGCAGCTTCACGGAAGGCCCTTCATGAAATGCAGCTTAGGATACCAGCGCCGTGGGGCTTGTCTTACTCTCTCCCAGGCAGTGTGCTGGAAGCATGTCTTCAGTGAGGATTGTTTGTTCTTTCCCTGTGGGTTTTCCCCTCAGTATAAATACAGTACAACAAATGACTTTTTCTTAAGCCCTTTCTGCATACAACATATCCACATATCTCCACAAGATGTATTTACATATACCTATAATATCCCTATACCCCTGTAAAGAATGAGGCAGGAATTTACCACTTCTTGGAATTATGGCTGCAGAAGGCTTGGAATTATGGCCACAGAAGAAGATTCTGTGATTTTATATTTTCTACACTTTCTAAATTGTTCTGGACTTCTGCTTGAACTCCAATTTGGTGAACTGAGAACCCAAAAATATTAATAAAAGTTATGCTCTGCATGTAAAGGATGCTTTATTTCTATATGACTACATTAGCTGCGAGAACCAGCTAGAAAATGGAAATTCTTTGTGGGTATTTAGCTTCTCTTTCCCATCTAAATAACATTTAAATCATTAACTACAGCATGATTGTTTGTTTCTAGGTTTAAGTAGCATGGTTCTGTCATCAGGCATGCCTGCAGATTTGGTAATTGTGTAAGCTTTGTGGTTTCTGCAGCAATAGATTTACTAAGTGAATGAGGACTGCACATAACCCTTAAGGTCTTAGATTTTCAGACTGAAAGATTTCACTCCACTGTTTTTAGCTGAGCTGGACTCTAGGCTAAATTAGGAACACTACTCACTGACAACCAAGGAGTCAGAAAATCCAGTATGTAAGTTTGGAATAACAATCTTTTTCCTAATAAATGAACAATTAGATAAAAGAGGGTATTACATTCAAGTGACATCAAAAACATTAATAAAAAAGAAATGGAGCAAATTTCACCGTGATGGAGAATATTTTCTTGCACGTTAACGTGGAACCATGTGCTCAAGAACAATGATTTCACCAGAAACAGCAGAGCCTGGGACAGCTCACCAGAAGTGTTGAAAATGGCAGTCCTTTGCTTCAGTAAGTACAAACCAGTGGTTCTTAGTGCTGCTGAAGACTGTTTTAAGCAAGTTGTCTAACTGACTGCTGGACCCTAACACCTTTATAAACAATCCATTCCTGTATCTCTCTAAAACCCTAGCTTGCTTTCCACAAAAATTCCCTGTCCAAGTGCACGACCACCACACCTCAGCATAAAAAAGTATTTACAGGAACCTGTTATGGTATTAAGTATATGCAGAATGGTATTAAGTATATGGAGGCTTTAAGAACCTCCTAGCCAAAAACATTCTATGCAGAAGTAGTTATTATTATTATTTGATTAAATAATTTCTGCATTTAAGTAACTTTAGATATACCTTATCTAAACCACTCATAAGGCTTGTGTTATTTCTTATATGGGCTGTTATTTTTCTATGCTGTCTCTATGTGATACAGCCCAGGTTTGCTAGAAGCCAAATCCTTAATCTTGGATCTGACTCTGAGCAAGCACAAAGAAGCTGAAGATGCACTTTAAAGGGATAGCCAAGCTCTGAAAATTTTAGTCATACAAGGTCTCTGAGAAAATAATTTGTTTTACATAGATACATCTAATGAAGACTTGCTGCTCAGATCTTCCCCTTGAAATGAATTCTAAGGCAACAACCCTGAAAATAAAGGGTTTAATCTTTATCAGTACTGCTAACTATAATTTTAATAAGACTGGGTGTCGTGGTTTTGCTAGA
>WBMZ01008541.1:0-43545 GCA_013400975.1 Atrichornis clamosus | reverse complement strand
GAGAGGGAGAGAGGAGAGAGGAGGCAATCCTGTCACAAACTGCACAGTTCTCTCTGCTTGGAGACACCAGATCTTCAACTGCAGTGGGAGCTCTAGCATCTTAAGTATGTGGAGACACCACCTATAGATGTGGTAATCTGGAGTTGTCTCCCACCTCCAATTTTCCTCTTATCAGGGGAGATATGGGAACCCCAAGGAATGCTCCATCCCAACCTGTTATGTAGCAGAAGTTGAGTTAGTCATTCTCTGTAGGCACCTGTGTCTGTGCACTCACTGGAGAGGACACCCAGAATGCCAGCTTAGCCTGGATACCAGTAACTACAGGGATGGAATTAGATGAGATCAATCCTCTCCCTGCAGTTCCCTCTCCCAAATATCCAGCAAAGGCTGCAAGCCAGCACCATCGGCTTCAGAGGGAAGGAACAAGACATTTGCCCAAAAGGAAGGTTCCCACCTGTCAATGTTTGGAGAAAATGTGTGCAACTTGCATGAAAATTAGGTTTGAGCCCTTCAAAAGTAACATTCCCCATTAATACTGGATATTACTGTCTTCTGTACAAACAATCTATTTCTGGATTTCATGACACTCTTTAAAGTTTATCTCTCATGGTAATGAATTCCTCAGGCTAATTGTGCATTGTCTGAGGAAAAAATCTCCTTCATCATTTTTTTCTGAATATTTTTGTTATACTAATTAAAGGACTTCTCTTCCCACAATGTTTTCTTTTAATATTAGCTTGAACTCTGCAGGTTGGAGATGGCTGTTGCATGCATAGAAGAGCAGGCTAATCACAGGACTGGATTTAAGGAATTTATGAGTTCCTTAAAGCTCCTCTAATATGAACTGCCCTGGAAAGGCTCTTCATTAAGCATTTGTTTGCCTCTCTGTCTTGCTCAATCTGTACTAATTTTACGTACATGTACATGTCAGTGCTATGTCAGCACTGAACAAGGACAGGACTACTGCGTGTATGCAGATAGGTTTCACCTCTGAGGTCCATTTGCCAGCTGGATCAACCAATGGAAGAAGTCTGTCTTTCAGGGCAGAAATCAAAACCCTGAAATTTTTTTGATCTGTGAACTTACTGCAAACTGACCACACTGACACCTCAGAAGTGCTGGGAGGTCCTCCTGGAAAAGGCCCAGTTTGGCGTCCTGAGATTACAGTGGGAACCAGCTCAGCTGGTTCACCGCCACAGATTAAAAAAACAGAGACTGGTATTTGTTTTCCTTCACATGAATGTGTTTAGTGGGGCTCGAAATCGATCAGGAAAGAGATGTTTGGAGCAAAGAGATTTTTTTTTTTTTATTATTTGGCTGCGTTGGGGATTTTTGTATTAGGAAAAGCCTTTTGGCTTTG
This sequence comes from Atrichornis clamosus, assembly GCA_013400975.1. Taxonomy (NCBI): domain Eukaryota; kingdom Metazoa; phylum Chordata; class Aves; order Passeriformes; family Menuridae; genus Atrichornis; species Atrichornis clamosus. The sequence goes on along the minus strand of WBMZ01008541.1, from coordinate 42,185 downwards.
AAACCTGCCTGCCTCAGCTATATAGGTATATCAGGAGGGAATCTGTCAGAAAAAAATGGACATTTGGCAGGGAAAAATTTTCAAGTCAGACATAGTCATTAATCCTGATTAGGTTTATTAGGGTTGCAAAAAGGGTAAGTATTTATTCCATGCACTCTTTAAAGGAGTTTAATTGCTGTGTGTTCTGGTCTGGTTTTGTTTAGTTCCTCCCAGCTTTCTAAGCTTCAATTTATATGACACAAACCAATTACCAAACAGTGCTGCCTTAACCTTTCTTTGTGCTGATCCACTCAAGAGCAGAGATAGTCACTCTTCAATAGATCATTGTGCTTCCAGAAGGGTTGTTGTAAACCAAATGATGCTGCACTGTGTGTGCCCTTCAGCATCTTCTGGCATTGCTGATAATGGGCTTTTACCTTCCCCGGGCTGCCGGTATCTCTGCCACTTTTAACGTGTAGGCAGATAATCTTTGGGGCAGGGTCGTACACCTAGAGTTGACAAAGGCACAGAGGGATGGTTCTGCTTCATGGAGCAGTGGAAACTGAACGGCAACAACCTCTGAATTCCGATTTAGAACCCATGAGTGCTGAACAAGCTTGAGTCAGCCGTGATACTGCCCAGCTCACAAAAGGGCTGCACCCCAAATCAGCTGCCAGTGCTGGATGAAAGCACCTCTCAGTTCCCTCTGCGCCTGCATGAAGCTGGATTAAAGAGCACCATATCTAAAGCTGGCATTTCTGGGGGGTGGAGGTGTCCAGGAGGGACACTGTCATTAGTACCCACTGCCTGATCCTCCACCCTGCCTGCAGTGGGGCAACAAACAACAATCATGGCTGAATTCGGCAAGCTGTTTATGAACGCAGAGACAATCAAGAATCTGAAGATTCCTATGTCACAAACCCTTGAAAACACAAGTTAGTTCTCATTTATCTGTCACCTTGACTTCTCAACCACATCACCCATAGGAAATAACAGACTGACCTTCTTCTGGCTATGGCAGCCAAAGCAACAACTACAGTGGGTTTATCATCAGGAGCAAAGCTGTCTTCCAAAACTCATGCTCTGGGCTGTACATTGCTATGAAGTCCTTGTGCAAAACCTTTGCCATTCCTGAAAGATAAGGACTTGGAAGGAGGTAGCAACTGAGTCTGTTCTGGGGCCTCCGGCTGACATTTCTTCACTCTTTGATCCGGAGAGGGAGTGCAGGGTAAGCAAAAAGGCAGCTTTGCCTGTCAGTAGGGACTGGAGGAGGGTTTTTGGAGGAGCCTTCGGGCTAGTTTCCTCCCCCCACATTCCTGTCCCTGTTATAGCTTCAGCAGCTCAGACAAATGGTCGGATACACTTGAGTGCACAGCCCTGCAGTGCAATGGGGATGCTGCCCTCATAATGACTCTTGTGTTTAGGTATTTTCAGCAGAAGGAGGGGTTGGGAGGGAGAAAAGAATGAGATAAGAATGTGTGAACTTCTTTCTTCTTTCCTTTTTTTGCTTACTGAGTCTTTGTTAGGAAAGCTGTCAGCTGCGCAGTGTTATGCCAAACAGCTCTGCAAATCCCCATGCACAGACACCGAGGTCCTGCTCCAAACACTCAAAAACTCCAACTGGAGCATTATTATCAGTTTTCTTCAAAAACTGGTCATGCTTTGATCAAAGCTGTGGTGCAGGCAGCATTGCTGAAGCCCAAGTTTTGGCTTGGGTCTCTGTTGTGAAGACTCATTAGGGGTGTATGGCTGTGAATGAAAGCAGGGCTTGGCTAGAAAGGTGGTCTGCAAAACAGACCTCTGCTAACTTCGTGTGACCGGCTGGGGTCAGCCCTCGGGTATGGCACAAGACACTGCAATCCCCACACAACTCTGTGTGTGTGTGTTCAGCACCTGCAAGCAATTTGTCAGGGGTGCACTTCACAGGCCTCTAAGAACCCAGAGATGAAGTCTGAGTGCATCTTTGTGCTCAGCTGGTACTGGAGAGAGAGAGAGACAGAAGTAATTCTTCTAGATTTCAGTTTTCTTAGCAAAGAAAGGTAACAAGTGAGTTGTCAGATGCAAAACAGGTTATTTCCCTGCTTTTCCCCTTAGCAGCTGAGCACTGGACAAATACTTGAGTGAAAGGGCAGGCTCAGTTTGCCAGAGAACCAAATGAAATCTGAAGTTATTCAGTTGAAACCAATAAAGAAACGGATCAAAATCTGGCCTTGTGCCCAGCTGTGGAGTCCTTTCTGAACAGACTTCAGAAAAAACAGCTGTGGATTGCAGACCATGTTGGCCACAGAAAGTGGACTTTGCCAGTTAAGAAAACTTCTCATTTATAAAGATTTTGAGCAACTTGCTTTGAAATATTTGCAGTGCCTTTAAAAAAACATCTCAGCTGTAATGAGCTTATGTGTTAAATGAACAAATGTGGAAATTAGGACATGAGATATTTGCATAGCAGCCAGGAGATAATTACTGGTGATAGTCCAAGCTGAAGAATAGTATCTATTGTTTCCAGAAAACTAGTTTTCATAAAACAACATGAACTTCCTGTACTCAAAACACTCACATCAGCAATGCCTACCACGTTATGTAGCCAAACTATTAACGAATCAAGTACATGGGGGAAAAAAATAAATTCTGGACAAACTGTAAAGGATTAAACCTAATCTACAGTATGTTTAAAATATCTTTATACTATATATTTTTCTATTTAGTATTAAGTGCAAATATATGATGGTGAAAACGACTGGATTTTCATTTCAGAATGGCTAGATTTTATGCATGTTTACACACATGCAGAAATATAGACATTAATTAATGACCTCTTAGGTCAGGAAGTCTGCAAAAGCTGGGGATCCCATTGTTGGGCATGACTAGGAATAGTTCAAGGTTTAGTTTAACCAGGTTGGCTTGCAATATACACTAGAAAATATAATTAGTCAGTAGCAGAACAATTCATCCTTACTCTGGCACCATGTGAGTTCAGTTCTCTCCATGTGAAATGCAGCCACCCAGATCAAGATCTCTGAGACTCATTTTGGTTTGGCGAAACAGTAATTAATGCTGCATAAGGAAAAAAATAAGCTGACAATGCACTGATGGCAAAGTGGCAAATGCCACAGGGAGTTTTAGGTCAGTAAGCAGGGAGGATAAGCCTGCCAGACCTGCCTCATTTGTAAGCCTAACCTCTTGACTGACAAAAAAGTTGCTCTTTAGTCGGAAATTTCCTGTGGAGGTATGCAAATTGAATAATGAAAACCAAATCTGCATTTATATTTTAAGTCACATGGAAGTTCTGAGAGTGTCCTGGTGAAGAAAAACCCCATTATTTGCTTTGTGTTACATTTCTCCTCCCAGTGCATCTGCCCTGGGTCAGTGCTGGAGACAGATTCAAGGGCTGCATGCACCCAGGGCTGGCATGCTCTGTTCCTCCTATGTTCCTGTGCCTCCTGACAAATAACAAACTGCTGTAAAAATGGTGCTGATTGTTTTCAGAGACCGAGATCCACAAGGCCAGGTCTCAGTTACACCCAGTTAGGTTGGATATGCTGTTAAATCAACTAGCAATCAAGGCTCAGTGTCTAAACAGTTCAATGAACACCTGTGATAGTTCTCCTAGTGACTTCCCTAAAACTCCTCATGAATTTACCAGAACCTCCATGCCAGGGAGAATGGAGCAAGGTGCTGAGCATTTGCCTGAATGCTCTTTTTGTTCTCACTGTCAGTCTGTGTCATACCAGCAGATGCTGGGAGCAAAAGGCCAGGCCCTGTGTGGTCTCAGCTACAGAAGCTCCATGGCAGCAAGCAGAGCAGTGCCAGGCTAAATCACTTCACAGATCATATCATCAGGACTGGAGAGGATTATAATATGTGTAATTTTTATCCTGCTGGCCAGAACCTGCCCTGATTTTTTATTTGTTTGTTTTCTCATTCTTTTCACTCTTCCAAGGTCATCTTTTGATAGGAAACAAGTGGTCAGACATTGATATGATATGTGTGGCAGAAGAAGGAGGGATGTCTCAATATGGCTGTACACAGAGACAGAATATTCATTTCCAGGGAAATTGGTGTTTGCCATCTAACCCTGCTTATTTACTCTGCCCACTCTCACCAAACACAGATACCTTCTCCTCATAGTCTTTTCATGTTGCTCTGTTTTTCCTTATTGTCATCTTGCAATAGCTCTGGGAAAAACACTGTCACTCCCTTTTTCTCCACTAGGAAGTGGACAGAGGTCCTAAGCCTCAGAGGTACAGAGGCAACTACCTTTGAAGAGCCCTCGAAGTGCCACATCAGACATGTCTATACAGAGCTACAAGCAGAGTTTGGGACAACTCTGGGAACTAATCCCAAGTCCTCTAATAACTGAACAAGTGCACAGTTCATCCCATTTGGCTTCTCATAGAGGTGGCCCCTTCCCTAGGACTACCCAAGGGTCAGCCCTCAAGGTGTAATTGCAGTGCAAAAATAATTCATCCATAAGGGATAGCTGCATAGGCAGGGGATGGGAGGGAGCGAGAGAGGGAGGAAGGCAGCAAGGCAGGCAGGAAGGCAGGAAGGAAGGAAGGAAGGAAGTTTTCCTCCCTGTCTCCTTGCTCCCTGATAAAGTTTGCAGGTTAAATTGCTTTAGGCCAGGCTGAACCTTTTAGAGCCTAACAGATATTATGACTCTCCTTCTTCTCAGATATGAAAGTAGGAGAGTAAAGCATACATATCCACCCAATACAAAGTTTCAGTGCTCTAAGTCAATGTGTTTCAGTGACTATTATTATGGGAAACGTGTGTGGGCTTGTGTGTGTGAGTGCACACAGGAGAGCGCAGCACAGGAATATAACCAGGAAAACTGCACAAGCCAAGTAGTAAATCAGTCAGAATAAGCTGATCAGGATGGGACAAGGACAGAGAGGGTCTCAGAACACAGGGGTTGGGCTGGGGGTGCTGAGATGGGATTGGAAACCATCTCTGATTGCTTCCACACTGAGGGATAGCAGGCTTAGTGCATTCTTGTAAATACACAAAACAGCATTCAAGATCCCTAGCCCCAGTTTGTCCTCCTAATTAAAATTGCCTGTAATAGATGAGAATGTGGCAGTGTGTGCAGGTCAGACTATTCTTCTTCATGCTTCTATTTCAAAATGAATGTATCTCAAGTTGGTAATTTACTATTTTATCCTCCTAGTTCATATCTAGATGATAATTTCTGTTGTTCAGTTAGTTATTCAACCCAGAAAGAGCACTGATAAGGTTTTCAAAAACATGGTCTTGTGAGAGCCATGCCCGTAGACCATCAATATCTCATCTTGTGCATTATGCAAGTACTGTACTCAGAAGGAAAGACAGGAAATATAACCTATTCTTCCTCATACCTCTGTGCCATTGGGAATTAAGCAGTGGAAACCTGCATTCCAGGCCCTTTCACTGAAAACCATCTCTAGGAGACTTATGAAACTGGGATTCTTCTCCGATGCCTTAGGCAATTAACAAAACTTCTTTATATTCTGAAGGTTCTCCTCCCAGCGATCTTTGACACAGACACACACAAACACACATATTCACATATTCATATTTTCCTGCCGCTTGGTGCATAAGGACAGGATGATAAAAAAAGGCAAAGCGTTGAGAGATCACAGTGACAATAGCACAGTCATGGACATGCTGATGTCAGGGGCTGATACCTGGCACTGCTGACTACAGCCAGGGTACCCTGGTGCATTGCACAGGAGACATAGTAAAGGTGCACGTACATGACATAACATCATTTTACATGCAAGGATATTTCACCAAGTTGTGGTGTAGCAAAACCAGTGAACTAGGCAACCCCTAGAAACAGCTTGTAGACAGCTTTGTTGATAAAGGGAATGGAAGTGTCTTGTAAAGTACTGGTATCACATATTGCATATGAACTTTTGACATGGCCATCTCCCTGCTGTTGTTCACTGCATGCCATAATCCCTTCCTTTCCTGCCAGATTTCAATCTGTTCCACATAACCCTTGCTAGTCCTCCAACAGAGGATTTCAGCAGCATCATAGATTTTGTACAAGGATTGCATTTTAAAGTCATTCTAGCAGTTAGCCTTCTGGCATGCAATCATTTAACATGTTTTAGACTCTCAGATTGATTCTCAGGAGTTTGCAGGTCTCAGCCTCAGTAACAGGATCCTATCTTTGGATAAAGAACAAGAAACCCCTGAAGAGTGGAGAAGCCAGACCTCCAAGAGTATGCAGGTATGAACAAAGTTTTCTGAAAAGGATGTCACTGTGTAGGGGTCACGTCTTCAAAAGTGTCCAATTTTTTAATAGCCCCCGCTATAACCCCTTTACATAAAATTTAAAAGCCTGTATTTGTATTTGGAGACCCTTGACTCAGTAGAGTTGAGCTCTGAAAAATTCCGCTTCATTTTACAAAAAAAGTCTAACTAAATATTACTAAAGAACAAATGAAAGAAAGAAAGAAAGAAAGAAAGACCTAACATGGGAACTCCCCTTGTTACTTTTCGGTTTCAATTTGGTGGGAGCTGCACAAAAATGGTACTACTGAGGAAAAACATTGACAGGAAATTTTATATCAACATCTGAGTAAGTGAAAAACTAACTTGATAATTTCCAGCTTGATGTGAATGTAGTTGCATGGACTTCAAAATTCCATCTTAGGCAAAACTAAAAAATTTGTTTGAACCAGAAATATTAAAGGCCATCATTGCTTTTTGTTACTGGGATTACCTTGAAGGGTTTATACCTTTCCTTTGCTTCCTGAGATGAAATTATGTGATATGAGCTGGTTTGTCTATAGGTTATTCTGAATCATTTGATAAATGTTCAAGTGTTTCTTACTGTGTTTTTAATGTTGTGTATAAATACAGACAGACTGACCTAAAAATAAGAGAGGCTCAGACCAAAGAACAAAGTCCAAAGAACTGCAAACCATCTGGTATCAGTCTGATAACCAAAGGTTTGCATAGTTAAGAGTTCAATAACCAGGGTTTTTGCTACCCCTCTTAACCCAGAATGCTATGCCCCAAATCTGCAACATTTAACACAGGATCATAGAATGGTGTGGGTTGAAAGTGACCTTAAAGATCGCCTCGTTCCAATGCCACTGCCATGGGGAGGGACATCTTCCACTAGACCAGGTTGCTCAGAGCTCCATTCAACCTGGCCCTAAACACTGCCAGTGTTGCAGCATCCACAGCACCTCTGGACACCCTGTGCCACTGTCTCGCCATTGTCACAATACACAATTTTTTTCTAATATCTAATCTAAACCTATTCTCTTTCACTTTGAAGCCATTTCCCCTTGTCCTGTCACTACAAGCCCATGTAAAAAGTTTCTCTCCATCTTTCCTGTAAGTTCTCTTCCACCCATTATTAGATCAACACAAAGCCTTCTCTTCTCCAGGTTGAACAATCCCAATTCTCTCAGCCTTTCCTCAACAGAAAAGATGCTCCATCACTCTAATCATTTTGGTGGCCTCCTCTAGACTTGCTCCAACAGGTTACTGTTCTTCCTCTGCTGGGGGCCCCAGAGCTGGATGCAGCACTTATGAGTGTGAATGTAAGATTCTTAGATTATACTTACGGTAATATAACTTCATTTGGTACAGAATTTTAATCATTTCTCCTATATCATAGAACCACAGAATTATTTAGGTTGGAAAAGATGTCTAACATCATCAAGTTCAACTGTTCACCCAGCACTGCCAACCCCACCACTTAACCATGTTCCCAGGTGCCACAACTACACATCTTATAAATACCTTCAGGGATGGTGATTCCAGCATTTCCCTTAGCAGTCTGTTTTCAGTGCTTGATAACCCGTTCTGTGAAGACATTTTTCCCAATATCCAAATTAAGCCTTCCCTGGCACAACTTATGACCATTTCCTCTCATCCTGTCATTTGTTATCTGGGGGAAGAGACCAACCCCCACCTCTGCACAACCTCTTTTTGGGGAGTTGTAGAAAGCGATAACCCTGAGCCTCCTCTTCCCCAGGCTAAACACCCCCAGCTCCCTCAGCTGCTCCTCATCAGACTCGTGCTCCAGACCCTTCCCCAGCTCTGTTGCCCTTCTCTGGACTCACTCCAGCCCCTCAATGTCTTTCTTGTAGTGAGGGCCCCAGAATTGGACACATATTCAAGGTGCAGCCTCACCAGTGCTGAGTACAGGGGAATGATCATTTTCCTAGTCCCGCTGTTACCATTGTTTCACATCTGCACATCTTAAAGTCATCAGATGACCTTGAAGTTTGGTGAGGACAACCTCAACGCCCTTATAAAACAAGAAATCTCTGTAGGTACAAGTAAAATGACAACTTGTGTCACCACTGCAGAGAAGCTGAAAAGACATGGAAGTGAGAGAATTCCCTCACAGCCCAGAGAAAATGTCTGAGGCAAGAAAAACTAGGTCCCATAAATAGCAAAAGTCTGAAACTCAGTTTTAAGCTTTTTTGTGAGCAACATATCAGACAAATAACTCAAGGTGTGTTCAGCATTGTCAAGGTTAGTAAAACCCTTTATGATCTGCCGTCTACCATGTCATGGTATAATCTAAAATGACTTGGGTGACCTGCGCGTGCAAACACATTTTTCTCCTGATATTTAAGTGACAGGAGAGACAGTAGTAGATGACTGGTTATATCAGGAAAGATAGTGAAGTATTAATATAGAGCACTGCTGAAATTTATGTGGGATGCAGTGTGTAAGTTTAGCTTAACCCCATTCAGGAATACTGAATTCAAACTGGGATGGGCAGAGAAGGACTCCTAACATTACCAAGGGAACCTAACTTACCAGAGGAGGAAAAAGTACTGGAGAGAGTATCACTGTTCCTACTAAGTCTGCCAGACAGTAAAAACTACTTAGGAATAAAAAGCACCTAAGAGAGAGTGTGAGGCCCATGTTAAGGCTGAGTACTGGGACAGCTACCTGACCTTGTCAGTAGCTAAGCTGCATTGCCATTTCATTGTGGAGAACTAAGTTGCTCAGGTGCAATCCGGAGGTGCACAGAGAGGCACCAAAAGCTTCCGAGACTAATCCACCAGAAGAACTCAAATTGCACTGAGCAGAGCTGAGAGCAGGAAGAATGCATCTTCTGCAGTGGAGCATGGGGTCACACAGCTGGCCAATGAAGTGGAAACACAAATCCTAGGCATTTTTCCACCAAAGATGGTGTAAATTATATTCTTATGTCTTCTGGGAGTGATAAAACCACCCTGTGATAATTAACTGGCGGGGAGAACACCTTGTTGTAGCTGATCAGCAACCACCTTGCAATCAGGAGAAGTGCCTGTTTCAGAAATGTATTTTTCACCCAGAAAGGTCATTACAAGAAATACATCCACAGGCACTGGAAATAAATCCAAGAACCCAGTACTGTTCTGCCAGAGTCCCATTAAGTGTGCTAAAGAATCAGGATCCTTCTGGGTTCAGAAATCATACATTTGATTTTTGCACAAGGGCCCATCTTCAGCAGAGAGTATAGTCCCATGAAGATTATAGATCACGTTGGTGGAAAAACACCCCTAGAAATTAAGAGCTGCAGCGCTTTTTTCAGGCAGATGAAAGTCTTGGTCCCAGGCTTGCTTCTTTCTCACAAGGCTTCAAGCCAGAAGGCAAGAGGCAAAATTCAGCTGCAGATGCTTCATCCTCTTCCTTCTCAGTCAATGTTCCCTCAGACAACGTGGGGTTTGTGGCGCAGTTTTTGACCTGATGAAGAAAGGTCATTTCATTCCACTGATCCACAAAGAGCCTAAGATCAGCTCCTCAGACAGCTTCCCTGACCTGAGACACAGCGAGCCAGCGTGTGGAGGATCCTGAACAGACCTGTAGTTTAGAGGGAGCTTCAGTCACTGTGTCATGCAAAACACCCACATCACTTATGGAGGTACCCTGGTGTCTCAGCAAGGCAGCTGTAATGTTTTGTCTGAATAATGACAACTACCAACATGAAAACAAATAAATACAAACTGGATGTGAATAAATGCAGCGTGTAAATAGAGACAAATGTAAACATCATTATCAAGGTGAATAAGATTCCAGAATGACATTACAGAAGTATTAGGGGGAAGAAAAAGGTAAAAGATTAAATACATGAACCAACAAACACATGGAAACAGGAATATTGGTCACACTGGCCAAAGGATTTCATTGTTCCTTACTAGACACTGCTTTTTCCATGGTTCTGCTCTTTTTATGCTCTCCTCTGTATCGGTGGGAACTTTTATCCCCTCTGATTACATCTCCCCTCTCATTCTCTCTAGATGGACACAGACTGTTGAAAGTGGAAGGTGAATTTTTGTACTATCCACTTCTTCATTCAAATTACCTTTAAGCTCATTGAAAACTGAGGTCTAAATAAAAGTGGAATACAGCCTGAAGAACTGTAATAAAAATGCCTAAGGGCTTCTGCAGGATGTTAATTAACCTGGTTCATGAGGGGAAGATGGCTGATAACTCAGTGAATATTCTAGCCATTTCAACTGTACAAGAACTTAACTATTTTACATACCATATTCTGTAGAAATCCCTCCCTGGATTTCACACTCTAATGTCTATAAAATAAAGGCAATGCATATTCTTAGCACATAAGCAATAAATAGGAAATGCTCTTAAGGGATACACATTAGTTCCCACAATAAAAGAACACAAATCAAACCCAGTAGCTGAAGAGCAGATGAGCGAATGATTATTTTGGGCCTCTAATGAAATGATATTGTGAAAGGCATTAGACAGATTGATTAGAGCTCAGCTGACTGACAAAACTGCCCACGCTGTCCACCATTACAATGAATCTACCTAGAAATATTTCCTTCAGAGTGTGCACTAGTGTGTGCATCCATATGCACGTGTCTTTGTGTTTCATAGCAAATTATTATTTGCTGTTTCTTTATAGTGCAAAAAACGCTCTAACTTGTACAGATTCATGCTTTAGAATTAGCTATGAATACACTCCCTGGGTAGGACTCCTGCAAGGATTCATTTTCAGTATATCTGACAGTCATTTCAATTAACACATTTATCAGCATATTTACAACATGCAGCGTGAAATAAAGATTCTGTTAAAAAAGAAGCAAGCTGAATCAAGCCTCTCAGATTAAAAAACAGTCAAAATTAAATCATTACCACAACTTAATATTGAAGCTAAAAGCACAGTAAGAATAGAAAAGAAGATTGGATGTTTATACCATTAAGGAGGGTATTCAGAGAAGAAAATATCAGGATTAAAAAGAAAGCAAGATCAAGATCTTTTGCTATATAAATGTTGTCTGTTCCATTTGCTTTAGCAGAACTCTGCCAGCAGCCATTAGTGATGGATATGACCTGCAGTCTTAGAACTTGTGCATTTCAGATATACCTTGAGATCAAGGTTTGGAAATTGTTCCTAGAAACAAAGGCCTGCATGTGGGTTGGAATAATTAAAGGCAACAGTTCAGGCTGAGGTCAGGCTGACTAGGAATCATCCCTGCAGAAGAGACCTGGGGTGCTGAGTGACAAGGAGTTGAACATGAGTCTGCCAAACAGCTTTATAGTGATAAATGCCAACTGCACAAAGGGCTGCATTGGCAAAAACACAGCTGAGAGTTTCAGCAAGCAGATTTCCCCCTCTATTTTGCACTTGTGAAGAGAACACGTCCAGACTACTGTGTTCAGTTTGGGCTTCACAGGATAACAAAGTTATCAACAAGCTAAAGCAAGCTCTTCACTTGGATGGTTACGGACCAAAGCATATGATGGAGAAGATGAGGCTCCAAAACCCAAGCTTGTTTAGCTGCCAATAAAAGAAGGCTAAGGAGAATAATGTTAGTATTTTCAACTACCTAAAGAGAGTTTATAAAAGAGATGAAGCCAGATTAAGAGCTGACAGACATGGTACAGCAAATGGAAACTAGAAATGCCAATTAGCTATAAGGGAAAAATTCTTCACAGTGAGGGTGGACAAACATTACAACAGAGACCCCGAGAGGCTTTGCAGCCTCCATCCTTGGAGGTACTCAAAGTAAGGCAGCACAAAGACCCCGAGGGACCTGATCCAACATTGATGCCACCCTGCTTCGACCTCTGGAGATCCCTGTCAATCATATCTTTGTAAGATTTTAGGAAGAATAGAAATGAGGTGTAGGGAGAAAAACAGAAATGTCACTGCACAAAATGAGATTCAAGAATCAAGGAATATATAAGTCAGACAGAAAAGAAGTGCCTAAGCTGAATACTAAGCCAGGCCTAAAGAATTGTCATCTGGTTATAATAGCCTTAACAAAGACAAACTTCATCTCCCTTTGGAAATCAAAGCCCTGCAGGCTTCTTGTAGGAGGTAATTGAAGACAAGAATAACCTTGAGCTCCAGTCACACTGTACTTATTCATTGCTTATTTAAGACATAGCAACCTATTGTATATTGCTGCAATTCGTATAGCTAATTATATAGAACTCCAGTTACACATTGTGTCTAATTGCTGGAATATACATCCTCTGAAGCCATTAGGAGTGCTACCACTGACTCATTTGAAGAGTCTAATTTAGCCAGCTGAATTATCTGACTCATCTTAGTAGGCTCATCTCAGCAGGCTCTTCTAATGCTGTTGCCCTTTGGAGGAGCTTGTCTCTGTACAGAGAGCCTGGGGAGACTAACCTGAGGGACATGCCCAGTGCTCTGTGAATACTGCCCTTTCTTTCCTCCTTGATAAAGGAGGGATGGCAATAACTGCCCGTCTTCACATTTGATGTGAAAATCAGTTGATGTCAGAGCAATTTAACAACAGGAATACTAATAAATCTATTCCATCTGCCAGAGTATAAAAACAGCCTGGTTGAAAGATTGGAAGGATGAATTGGAGGAAGGATTGCTGACCACTAAAAAGCCAGCTTTTAAACAATCTCAATTAATGTGATGTTTTCAGGGCTGTCTGAATACCCTGGCAATAAAACAGTGTTTAAAGGAGGTCCAATTAATTAGGGTTTGCAGAAACCAGAAGATAGGCAAAAAAACCATAATAAACATTGAACTAAGGAAGCTAATCTGTACTAGGATGGCTTCAATGAGTAAAGGAGTTTTCCTGTCTGTGATTTGTGGTCATTGAGTGGTTACACAGGTACTCAGGGGGCTTATGAAGCATGAAAATGTTTGAAGAAGCACATAAAATAAAATACAAATTCTAGAATATTCAAGGCACAACGATGTTTCTGAGGTCAAATACAGCTGCTGCAGCTGAGTTATATATTCTATACAATAATATACTGTTTTAGTATATTCTTACATATATTCTATATGTTCAACTCTACTAAAATAGATTTGTTGCTGTACCTTTATGGTAAAAGAATACGGCAGGAGGAGAGCCACAAATATTTCATTTCTTGAACAGAATTACCACTTTGGGGAATAAATGAGAAATATGGAGAAGAAAGAGTTACAAATGGGGAAAAAGTATGAGAATTGGGTCATAGAAGATATGGTTGTTGGTGTCAAAGAAAGCTGAGGGTGGAGTGCTGCTTTGGAAAAGGTCATTATGGTTAGGGCAGTGCCAAGGAGCTGAAGGAAGGAATTAGGAAGTGTCTGGGATCATCAAAGCCTGACTCTAAATACTGCATTTAGCATGTGTAGGGTTGAAAGCAATGGATTTTGATAAATCAAAACAGAAGCAGGCCTATATTTTAGAAAAAAAAAAGTCCTCTGAGAGGAGAAGGAGCATGAAGGAGAGAATGAGAACAGGCAGTAGGTTGGGATGCTGAGCATAAACAAATCAGTAGGGGTCAAATAAAGTGAGAGTTCCTGAAGGAAGGAATTGCTGGGTATATTTTATCTGATATGCAATATCTGATCTGGAGAGCAATCAGTGAAATCTTGTGTGGAGAGCAAAGTGGAAAAGAGGGCTTAGCAAATGACCTGCCTCCAGGAATGTGTGATATGCTTCATATGAATGAACCCCAGTAGACTTCAGCAGAGAAGTAAGGCGAGGATAAGCACTAGAAGAATTAGAGCAGGAGAAGGAAACTGCTACAGGACTCTATTTAAATTACTGCTGGGACAGCCATGCTGGAGCCACCTCGCTCTGTGAGACCTGCATGGATGACCCGGCCTGGCCTGTCCTCTGGGCAGTGCCAAAGCCCAGATGCAGCTCCCAGGGCTGAGGCCAGTGAGCTGTGTCTCTTTATCTGAGGGGATGTTATGCAGCCGAGGGCAGTATCATGACTTGTTGTAAGTGTTTTCTTCAGGCTTTCAAAACACTGGAGTCACATCGACACTCAGCAGAGCCTTATTTTACCTAAAGCCATGCAAGTTTGGCACAGAGCCCAGATGGTCAACATGATTAATATCTCCCACTTGCCATTCACCCTCAAACTCTCTTGAATTTCTTTGCTTGTCTGCTTTGCTAGGGCATGCTCTAAGGCAGCTAAGCCCATTTCCAGATGCAGACAATAAAAAAACCACCTATACTGCACAGAAGAAGACTTCCTTGATGCAGATTGCAGCAGCCTAAAGGTTGTTTTGCCAGTTTTGTGTCATCTCTGGCAAAGTGTGTCTCCCATTAACTGACTTTACTACAGTCTATGTCAATCCCTGCATCTGCTTGGGATCTCAGCACCATGGTTGCCAACTTCCTAAAGTGTACCAGGCACACATGTCAGCATTTGTCAAGACAGGACAGCTTTTTCAAAGGCGGCATCACTGTGCACAGACTGAAACGTGGTGTTATTCATCTCCTTAAATTAGGTTGTCTCTGTTGGCTGCACTCCTGTTACAGTCGCTGGAGATCTGGTCAATACAGCCATAAGGCATCAGTCAATTTATTCCAAAGCAGACACTCACATTTAGGTCAGATGAGTCATGCCCTAGGTATTATGGATGGTATTGACTGGTTCTCCATAAACATAGTTGAAGCCCATGTAACTGTCTCAAAGGTAAGCACCTACATTTTAGAAATGCTAAGTTAGAAAGCAGCATCTCACTAATCCCCCTAATAGCCACTTGGGAATCAGAGTGAAAACCCAGGTCTTGGGAGGTTCACATAAATTCCCAGCAGGAAGGATGAACTCACAGCTGTAAAAATGCTCCAAGAGCATTGTTTCAGCCCTGACCTCACCACAAACTGCATCTGCCACCTCGTCTGTAACCAAGTCACTTAGTTTGTCTACACTTTAGCCTCTCACCTGGACAGAACGACATTCCACTTCCCGTAGTGTTCTGCTGCCTACGTAGACAGCGAGCTCCTACTGCATCTTACAGGGCTGAGCACATGCAATCTTGTATTTTATTTCAAGCCTCTAGTTGCTCCCGTGATATGAGTAAGTAATGGAGAAGCCACGACAGCTAGTCAGGAGAGCTTTCAGCCCCAAGAATGATCACACTGTTAACTAAGAAAAGTATGTTTTCATATTGGATTTCTTTCTCTTTTTTGTGTGTGTTATTGTTAGTGCTGCTGAGAAAAGTGATTTATTTCAATGTTTCTTCTTGTTTAAAAAGAAGAAAGCTTAACCCTTGCTCTTTCAAGAGTAAAAGTAACCCTACAGGGTATATCATAAATATTTAAAATGGATAAATTGAAGGGAAAGGGAAGGGAAAAAAATCATGTCACAGAGGGATAGCAAGAGTTTTAGGGTAGTGACAGCTTGTGTTGTAACTCTGAACTCAGGAAGGCTGCTGCATGCAAATGAAGGCAAGTGAAATATAGGTGTCCACATGATGTGCATCACTGCCATCCAAGTGGCAGGTGGGTCCCCTCAGCCCAGAGGCCAAGTGGTGGATGCTGAGTGCTCCCGCATTAAGGGTGGTCCTGTGAGGACAAGGTTAAGACTGATTAACAGCACAACAGGGAGAGCTTTGCATTGCACCTTCCTTCACTGTCTTAATTTTGGAGTGAATTTCCCCCCTCAGTGCTGTCAGGCCACTATGCTGCTCCAGTGATGGAATTTATTTTATCCGTCTTCTAAAATCACAAGAGAAAGGAATTGTATGCTGAATAGGTGATAAGCTCTCACCATCCTACCAGGCAGCTACTCCACACCTATCTTGAAATCAAATGCTGATCCTGAACACCATTTTCAGCAGAGATGTGGAATGCCAGTCGGGGCAGGAGAGACCATCTTTCCAGAGCCACTGCTTCTCATCTTTGCATCTCAAAAAAAAAAAAGTCAGCAGATTGACTGTGGTTTCATTGTGCACTCCTGGTAGTCAGGAGTGTCACATCAGGTCACTATCCTGCTACTTCTTTTATTTAGGGCAACAGAGACACAGCAAATTGATTATTTTATTCACCTTTCACTGGGAGTCTGGACAGTAAAGTACTGGTCCTGGCTCTCCAAAGCCATGCTAGCACTCTGGCCATGGACCACCCTTATGTATCACAGGGATCCAGTCAGACTCAGGTTGTCCTCTTCTCAGAACTACATCAATACATACCCTGCTGGAAAGAGCTTATGGTTTTGCACCTCAGCTTTTCCACATGTTCTGAAATGCCACTGACTCTGCATCACAGCCATGACTTTCTACATTCTCTAAAGCTCAATGGGACAAGAAATAACAAAGGACTTTGAGCAACAAAAGGCCCGTGTAACCTAGAAGTGATTCCTCCCAATGCAGAGTACGAAGTCTGTGCTTTAATAATTCTTCTGATCTGGTAATGGTCTAGATTACTAGCAAACTATAAAGTGATGATGACTGTTCTAATAAAAAAAAAAGCAAAATTGGTTAACTAATAGAAATAGAACACATCTCTGAGGAGGATCTTCTCAAATGCTACTCATTTAAATGTTTTTTTGTCCTCTAATTGTGCTGAAAAACATATCTAAATCTAAAATTATTTCATATACTTAAGAATGGCTGAAATAAAAATTACTTTTACTAACAAGTGATCAAGTAATATTAAAATGTCGTTATCACATTTGTCTGTTTACCAGCTGGAGTCCTAATTGAAATTTGTTCAGAACTCAGCATTAGGTCATGATATGCTTACAGAATTAAGGAATGATTACATCTGTGACTTTTGTTTTTAATTAGCTTTTTTCAGTTATCTGAGAGAGATAGAACCTTTCAAGATCATAATTCACTTTTGATTACAATGGAAAGAGAACAAACCAAGTCATCTTACAAAAGAATGTGCAACTGTATAATTTACATTCCTGACTCTGGGTCTGTTAGATCTGACTGTATTTTGATTTCCTTTCACTCATCAGTTATGTTAATTGGTTTTTTAAGGCAATGAGGTGTGCTTATATTTGCCTGTTTGGGGTTCTAAAGTAAGTTTTTACAAAAAAGAGATGAGTGTGTCTTGTGATCACTTTCCCATAGGCTGTACAGAAGGATCACTTTAATGCAAAGTACTGAAAAACAGACCACTTTGTACCAGCCCTACAGCTGAATGTAGACAGAGGTGAATTTTAAGGGCGGTGTCAAATGTAGCCGTAGCTCTGATTCGGGAAAGTATCTCAGCACGTGCCTTCATCATTCATCCCAGCCAACAAAGTGACACACATGATGCTCCCCTGCTTTAGGCTACACATCTTGCCGAGTCTCATCCTACGGAAAGGGCAAGCCACAGCAAGCAGCAAGCCCAAAGCAGGACTTCCCGTGCCCTCGTCTGTGGGCAGTGGCACTGGCTGCTCGTTAGTAATGAACTGACTCCAGCAGCTCCCCGGACTAGAATCGCCCTGGCTGCCCTCTTCCTTCAAACTCTTACTTCCCACGCTTGGAAGAACAGGAAAGTAACTCCACCAGTCCAAACAGGGAATAAGCAGCCTTAATCTGCTGGAAGGAGCGACTGACAGGGACTGAGCAGCCCCACTCAGCCTTCTGTGAACTCTGGGAGCCCTGGGGGGCATCCATGGTCCAGTAAAGTCCCCACCTCCATGGACACACGCTCACCATGATGTGCCACTCCTGTGCTCTTGAGCTACACACAGGAGAAAAGAGAACCTGAACAAGGGCAGCTCTGGGGATTTGGTGGCATTGTTTGCTGGGCAAGTGCTTATGATGATGAATTAAATAGGATAGGTAGGCTGTGGCTATGGGAAAAGAACAAGGTCATTAATTTCTAACACAGTTATGGAAGTGTGAGGCACACAGAGTGGCAGCCAGGAGAAACTAAGTCTGATGAGCTTGCGTGATAGTGACTGGTATCCCTGGAGAGGTTACAGGAATTGTATGATTGTAAAAAATGGGCTCAGAAGGGATGTTGAGATGTAACATAATCCACTCCCCTGCCGAGAAGAATAAAGGGGTGAATTGCCCCTAAGACACATTGTCTGTAAATCTCTTGCTCTGCTTAGATACAGGGAAGTTCAGAAGTTTTCCTGTGTCTAGTTGGAAAAACAGCTTTCAGGAAATGAAACAAGAATTGTAGAAAATTCAGGGTGGAGTAGTAAGAATGATCTAAGGTCTAAAATACCCCTGTAGCATTCAGCCAGTCTCTACAAATGAGTATAGCCAGGAAATACTACTTAGAGGTGAAAACATCTAGACTGGGGTTCAAAGTGCCTGACCTGATTTCCCTGCCTACACACCAGAAAATTGTCCTACCCCTCATTACATCTCACTAAGCCCAAACAAATCCTTTTCTGTTGACCTGAGCCATTGGTCCAATGGCTCAGTCCTCTATTGCTTTTCTGAGGAGATAGTGAGAGGCTTTTTCCCCCTTGCTAAAAGAGCATGTGGTACCTGTACGGGGGCACAACTACTACACACATTTTCAGTGAGCACAGGAACAGAGTCAGTACCTCTCTCTGGGGCTGGTTAAATGCAACTTTCCCTTCTTGGGGTAATTGGTCTGCAGGGGAATGATCCTCAATGGTTATTCTGGAGCAAAGAATTGAGATGTTTTGGGTAGGATGTCAGTTTCTGCTGGGATGTGATGCTCACCCCTGCTTGCAAGGGAGGTGAAGGACCTTCCCACGGCAAGCTCCTGCTGTGCTTTCTGTGACCTCTCAGAGCTAATGGACAGTGGGTTGAGGGTCCTCCTTGACTCTGAAAAACAGAGAACATTGTATCTCTGCTTGTATGAACTGGTAGTTCTTGAACAGCCATGTGAGGTCTAATACAGGAGGGCAGCTGCATTGATTTTTTTGGAAAACCAAGCATCAAGTTCTTTACACTGCCTCAGCTGCAGGACCTGTGAGATCCAGGCCGCCTGAACAGGACAAATATCTGTGCTGAGGAAGAGACCAATCTCTTCCTGTCGACACCCTGCACTGTCGTGAGGCCACACGAGGACGCAGACGTGGGTTAAGTCCCACATGGGACAGGTGCCAGCCAAGGAGACACAGACACACTCACAGGCCCAGCCTGCAGTGGCTGCACAGGCGAACCTTGGAGCAGAAAGACTAAAAGTGATGCTGAGGTGAGACGAGTTTCATTGAGGATGAACATGGCAGCAAGAGAAGGCAGTTCCTGTCACTGCTTCCAGCCACGGCAGCCTTCACTGAGGACAAGACTGGCAGCAGAGGTGCTGCTCTTGCTCAGCATTTTGGTTTTGTTCCTAACCAGTCAAGTTTTGGGTTTTTTACTCAGTGAAAAAATAGGGGACAATAAGACTCAAGTCATTATTTATAAAGACTCGAGTAATTATTTATAAATTATTTTATCATTATTTATCGATTTACCCTACCTGAGGTGCAGAAGTCATTCTTATTTCCAGTCTAGCTTCGGATCAGCTAACTCTGGGACTCAAACCTGCCCTTTCCACAATATAATGCAGTAACCCAGCTGCCCAAACACTGGTTATGCTGGGGCTGCTTGAGATTTAGCAAAATTCCTCCTGGGACCTGAACAATCTTTCAAAGGCAAAACTTCAGTGAACTGAGTGCACTGCCACAGATAAGTGCTGGCTCATTTCCTAATTTCAGGGTAGAAAAAAAATATTAAAAAATCCAAGCCAGTCTAAACACCACTGTAACACCATTAAAGCAATAAAAATAACTCTGGCCTGAAGACTCAGAGATTTAAGTGAGACTAGAATAGGCCTTTAATTACTTCCATTTTTACTCTTCAGCAGCCTCAACAGGACTAAAATAGTTCCCTCCCTCCTGTTCCCACTGTGTCAGTAGGACAGAGCCCTGCATGAGGATTCACATGCTCCCTAATGTTGTGCCTCCTTAGACACAACAATACCTCCCTTAGCCTTCTCTCCCCTCCCACAGCAGGCATTCTGTGTGGATCAGCCATACCACAGACAAAATGAGAGGCATGAAGGTGGATTTCCTTTTCAGTCTCAGCTCTGTCCCTTTTTTCCCTTCCTTTTTTTGGAGGAGATGCAGATGGCAGTCACTCCCTTTGCTGTGTGCAAGTGTCTAGACAGGAAAAAACTCTCCACAGCTTGTGCAATTTTCTGAGCTGCCTTCTGCTCACCTCCACCTCCTCATTTTCCTCTTTGTCTGCTTTCCGTATTCTCCATGTTGCTATTGGTCCTGTGGAAATGAACACATCAAAGCCATAAGTAGTAGGTTTTTTGCTGCTCCTATGTCCTCTCTCCCTCCTCTTCTTTCAACATTAATATTAATAGCTACTATACCTTTCTTTGCTGTTGCTTTCTTCTTGATCCTCAAGGGAGTAAGCCTTTTCTTGGACTTTCTGCTACTGTGAATGCTTGCTTGAAGGAATGCTAGGGCATGCTGGGAAGCACAACATTGGTGATGCCTGTGATACAATATTGGGTCGAGCAGCAGAGATATTAAATGCTATTGTACTTATCGAGGAATCAAACATTCTTTTATACCTGCCACATATGGCTGAGGTTTCTTTCCTCGTTGCTTTCCTAGCAAAAATAGCTTTTTAATCAATTCAAAATCTCCAGGGAGAAGAAAAAAATAAATAACCTCTTTCCTATGCCCTCCTTGACGCTATTCCACAGGGCAGCTGCCTAAGGAGCAAAGAAGCAAGTGCAGTTTCCTGCCTGTTGTCAGAGCACACAGTCACACAGACACACACTACAGGGACACACGTCACCAGCTCCCTCACCACTGCTATTATTTAAAGCACTGAGTTAACAAGCTCTCCTGCCCTCCAAGGTTTGCCTGCCTGTTGCTGGTCCCCGGGGCTGAGGGCTGAACTCCTCATGCCTGCGTCAGCCCTGCTCTCGCATTTGTATTCCGTGATGCGGTTGCGTGTCTGGAGTGCTGGGAAGAAATCCCCCAGGTCTGATTTCACACACGTATAATGGAACAAGGGCGGCCGCGCACGGTGAGTGTGACGTCTGTGCTCCGTGGGGCTGCGTGCAGTCCATGGTCAAGGTGCTACCTGGGATCACAGCGGCACCCAAAAGGCTGGAGGTGAATTTCTTGATGCCGTTGTCACAAGGAACAGGTACCATGGTAATAATGAAACTCACTGTAACCCCCAAAGCAAGTTATTCCAAGCATGATTTCTGCCTGGATGGATGTAAAGGTTATTACTTGCTCCTGCCTTGGCACTGGGGATCTCCTCCCTCTGATAGCAAAGACTTCTTTAGTGTGCAGAAACAAAGCGTGCATCTGGGGCAAGAGGGATTGAGGCACTCAGATGAGACACCCCTTACACTTCTCTAGTGGCATGTGCTGCAACTGGACATCTCTATGGGTAACCCCTCTCCCCCTCTCCCATGCCCTCCCAGAGCCGCTGTTGATGTGAAACCAGTCATTGTTATGGCCAGTGGAAAGACCCCCATGAACAGCAGTGGGTTTGTATCAGCTGCAGAAAGGACCGAGGGAGGTCATGGGATGGATTGGTGCTGGCTTTCAAGTTATGGCCCCTTCCTATCTTTTCCCTTTCCTTCTGCAGCAAAGCCTTTTGCAGGCTCGCAGGCACAGACTATCTGCCTTTCAGTCTGGGGAAATCTTCTCTATTCTGACCAAAAGGCTGCAGGACTAAAATGTGCTGTACTGGCATCACAGCTATGACTAGGGAAGAACACTGGTGGGAGATGAGAACAATGCACTGAGTTATGAGTGGGAGAGAAACACCAAGCACTTGTGCAAAAGCCCTCTGCAAAGGAGTTGCAGATTGCAGAGACACAGGTCAGGCTCCTATTGAAACCTTTCTGGAGAAAATAAAGCCTCATATAAGCACGGCCTTATGTCCAGCAGTGCCAGTCTCACCCATTTCAGCTCCAGTCTGAATCCCCATAAGAACTCTAAAGGAAGAATGGCAGATTGTTTACCACAAGAGTCAAGAGAGTCATTAGTCCAAACAAATAGAAGGAGGTGGGGGGATCTATTTGCCTGACATAATCATTGGTTTGAGCTTTTAAAACATGTGCAGCAGCTTCAGATGGAGATGCCTTTTGTTTGGAAACGTGAAACCTGAACAGTTTCAGGCGGTGATCAGAGGATGGTTTTGAGATCTCTGCACGAAACCTAATAGGAGAATTCAAATGAGGTCATATGTTTTGCTGCTGCTTGTCTACAAGCTTCTCCCAAAGGTCTCCCTGCTCTTCCAGCTTATGAGCCTAATTAACCCCCTGCACCTGGTTGCCAGGCATGGAATTTTAAGTCATTATGGGGATGTGTGGCTTCCTTAGCAGCATGTCAAACTCTTCATGTCACATTCCAAGTGCTGGAATTTGCCTTGCACTTCTTTGTTCAGTGTTGCAGGAGGTGGCCAGCTATCCACACATGCAAAAGCCCACTGAAGGGACCAATTTACAGGCAGTCTTTGGACCAAGGAGGATAACAATTCCCCCAGAGGGTCTTTCAGGTTTCTGCAGCACACTGGAGCAGGAGGTTTTGAGTCTGAGTTGTCCTTAGATGTTTTAAACTACTTCACAGGCATTAACTATGCCCATTTCATACACACAATCCCACCTTAACCAGCTCCCCTGAGCAACACGGATGGTGTGTGAGCTTTCTGCATATTCAGCTGGCAAGGGACAGCCTGAAGAATCTACACTGCTCCCACAACTCTTTATAGATTCCTCATTAGAGAGCCTGGATTGAAGGAATAAAAACCAGTAACCAGGAAATAAAATTCAGGAGTAGCAAGCAGAGCTCGAGGAATCAGACAGGAGCTTTGGCACAGGCTGCTATGGAGGTTGCCCTCTCTGTATTTGTCTTTCCATTCCAGCAATGAATCCCTGGCTAACCTATGACTTGGTGAGGCATAGAGGGCACCTGTGTTCACCCCACTTCTCTCTTAAACTCTTATATCGTGATGTTCAAGGCTTTTTCAGGGAGTTCAGAAGTCACAGAGTCAAACCTCCTCAGGTGGAGAAGAACTCCAAACCTTCAAATCCCACCTTCTGAGAGGGTGCTCTCAGCACAACGTCAATAGGCAAAACAGGGTCAGAAATATTTTAAGAGTCTCCAAATCTTAGTTTAAGAGTGATTTCAGACTCTGAGTTGCAGGACAAATAAGCCCAGATGACAGTCTCAAACTTCTTTCTTGGTTTGCCTCTTGGTGGACTTGGAGGACCCAATGCTCAGCACATTAGATATTGTAAATCACATGGTACCCATCACAAGTATGTATTTTCCCCACCATTTATTACAAAAGGAATTGGGAAGTTGCTCAGTAATGTACTAAATTTACACTAATTTTACTGCACTGAATTTAAAATCCTGTAAATTCCTTGAGTATGAGCCTTCTTGGAGGACCTGCAGTCTCAGTATCACCACGTCCAAAGAAGGGCAATGACGCTGGTGAAGGGTCTGGAGCACAAGTCCTGTGAGGAGTGGCTGAGGGAGCTGGGGGTGTTCAGCAAGGAGAAAAGGAGGCTCGGGGGGGAACTCAGCACCCTCTACAACTCCCTGATGGGTGGATGTAGCCGGGTTGGGGTTGGTCTCTTCTCCCAAGTAACAAGTGTTAGGACAAGAAGAAACAGCCTCAAGTTTCTCCAGGGGAGATTTCGATTGGATATTAGGAAAAATTTCTTCATGCAAAGGGTAGACAAGCAATGGGACAAGCTGCCTAAGGAAGTGGTGGAATTACCATCCCTGGAAGTGTTCAAAACACATGGGATGTGGCACATGGGCATGAGGGTTAGTGGTGAACACAGCGGTGCTAGGCTAACTGTAGAACCAATGATCTTAGAGGTCTGTTTCAACCTTAAACATTCTATGATACTCTCATTCTGTACAATGCAGACGTGAAGCACTCTCTATCTAAACTTGTCTCTCCACCTGAAGGAGTATTTAGGCCACTTGTGCCTAATATAGCTGGGCATGATAGGTTTACATTTCAAGAGGAATCCCTATATATTGGAAATCCTCTCTGGTTACTATCAGAAAAAGGCATGCAAGCTTTTCACTGAATTTGAAGACTGCCTTGCATGATGAAGGCATTGCAGCCTTCATGACATCTATTTTGATTTAATTCTACTTTGTATTTTGTTGTCCTGTATATTGAGACAGTAGTAGATTTTGCTATGGCTAGTAATGTACTGTTAAGACAATCAAGTGTACTGGAACAATTTTCAAAATGATCAGGAATAAGCTGAGTAAAAAGGATGTCTTTGAGTAAAAAACTTAATAAATGGCATGCCAGTTTCTTTTTCACAAATCAGGAGCTGATGGCACAAATTCTGACAGTACACAAACCATGCAGTTTCCTAAAGATGAACTCTGCAGCAATTTTCTATGTGTATTTTAAGTCAGCCTCTATGAACAGTTGGTGCTACTAAATGTGGACAACCAATCACAGATGCAAGTTACTCTTTACGGTTTTAAACATCTTCTAAGAAGATATCACTATCCTATAGCATCTGTTGTAATGATTTGATTAACCAGTTGATTAACCACTTATTTCAAGCACCTATTAGTCCTGTGACCTACTGAATAAAGCATGTACCTTGAGTCAGGAGTTTGCATGCACAAATCTTACTTAGTGGTGACTTTTCCTTTCTCTGGTTCAGTTTCTGCAGATATAAAACCAGAATAATGATAATGACCTCCTTAGTAATGTCATTAGGGATTTACTAATAAGCTAATCATTATTGGGGAATAAAACTTTATGTGAGGAACCATTTATTAAAGCCTCCCCATGGCTTATTCACACTCCAAAGCCATTTATGAATGAAGCCTTAGAGGGAAAGTTGATGACAAGTGCACTAGTCAGTCCTAAAGAAGCAAAGATCCAAAGCTCATGGCCACATCTCCAGCAAATAGGTGTGTGTTAAGGCATAGATGTACACAGATTCTCAGAAGTTCCTTATCTTTATGTCCCTCCTCAACCTCCCTCAGTAGCTGCTTTTGCTGGAGGAGGACATAAGGGGTATTTCTTTAATCCTTTTGGTGCAAAAGTATGGGATCCTTCCATGTTCAGCGCTGTCACCAAACAAGCGGCAGACACTTCCCCTGCAGCTGTTTCTGCAGCATTCCACTCATCAGTAACAAGGGGAAAGATGAGGAGGAACTGTCCTGGAATAAGTGCCTTGGATGCAGGTGGAGAGAGCTCCCTCATATGGCCTGGAGCACACACTGGGACCTTTCAGACCATGACAGTGATGAACAGTATACAAAAACTTCGTCTCCCATCTTATTTTGCTTCTACATGGACAATCTGAAATATTAATAATGTATTTCTTTTTCTTTTCCCTTCTGCCTACTAACCTCTTTCTCTATAAACTCTTTGTCATCCATTTCCACTTAAGCCTCTGAAGAGCACTAGGCTTTCTCAGGTGCAAAATTTACTTGGACTGCAAAACTTTGAGACCTGACTGGGTGCCAAATGTGGCTCTTTGGCTCCTACCATCCCCTCAAATAAAGATTTTAGTTTCCACGCTTACTTCTAAAAATAGGAATTCATCTTATAATTCTGTCAGCTCCCTGAAAGGAGGTTGTAGCAAGGTGGAGGTCAGTCTCTTCTCCCAGGTAAAAAAATATGGTAACTTCATAACCAAAAATATTACCTCAAAATCTGTGTGTAGAGCCTTCATCAAGTGAAATCTATACCATCAACCTGTAGGAATTATGAAGGTCAAGCATCAGTGGAAAGTGGCTTAGATGGAACTATGATTCATTTCAAAGTTCATATGTATTGAATAGAAACTGACATTCAACATCACTGTAAAACATCGGCCTTTCAAAGCTCCTGGTGCTATAAGAAGTAAAAGGTAAAAGGCTTTTCACAGAGGCCATGTGCTGCAATGAGTTCAAGGTGAGCAGGTTGCTTGGGGGGAACAGCCCTGGCAGAGGAGGTGGCTGGGCAGTGTGCAGCCAGGTTTGCTTCACAGCCACGCGCTGGATAAGGACTTCCCAGCAAAGGAAAGAAAGGCTCTGATTCTCCTTACTTCACACCAGCGTAAGTAACATGGACTGTGCACACTGGCAAAGACAGTTCAGCTTAGATGAGAGCTAGTCCAGAGAGAGAGGAAATTTGTCACCTGGCAGTCTGCTCTGCAGGTGTTTCTTCTGTTACAGATGTACAAAGCCCCCAGTGGCATGCAGTTTGAATCCAATTGGGCCCAGGTGAGGACTGTTGTAAGAAACACAACTGCCTTCTTCCTTAGCTCACTGATGTGGTGAGCCCAAGTTGTGTTGTCAGGAATCCTCACAGCACTCGTGGTAAATGACTGGGGAGGGATGGCTCACACAAACCCACAAGACAAATTCTATTAAAATTTAAAAGTGAAAAAGAAAAGCTCGATTGGGACTTAAAAGAATAGTAGATGCACTGTGTGCTTTTCAGTTACAGCCTAAGTTCTTGTGGTTGAACAGCTGTTGGAAATACTAAGGGATTGATTTCATAAATCTACCACATGAAGAATCCCTGGGAATTAGAACCACTCTGTCCTGACTGTGCTATTCTTACCTGTTCATTTCTGCTTCCTCTTACCATTGCCAGATGTATCAACAGCACATGTGGTCAAGCCCCAGCTGGCATTTTTTCCTCAAGACAGGTGCTTAAGTGACACAAAAACCTGAATGAAAGTGCAAATGCCCTACATCTGGAAACCTTACTCAGGTTCCCATCCAGGGCCCCCTTCTCTGGAGAAAACTGTTTTTCTGTGCTTTCTAGTCTGGTAGCAGTAACACAGTGGTTTCTGCTTGAAGGTTTCCTGTCTTAGGGAAATAACCTTTGTATAGCCATGTTCTTAGTCATGCATTCCTTTGGCCATGCATAGTTTTCTTATGCTGTATTTACACTGTGCTAAGCATGGTAAAGCTGGGGCCTCTGGTCTCTGCAGCAACACACAGCATTAATAATTCTGAACTTTCCAAACAGTTGCTAGGAGGATGAGGCTTCCACAGCTGTGGGTGCTTATATCAGTGAGCCTTCAAGAACTGGCATCATCTCAGCAGGGGCATAGCGTAACTCCTTTCCTAAGGTCATCCCAGTGGATACACTGGATCCCAGCCTTCCTCAGCCTGCTGTGGGATGAAACAGACTTCTCTACAGAGCAAAGCAGGCAACGAAATGTTGATATATCTTATCACAAGATCTTTGAGAAACGCATATCCAAAACCATTAGCAAAGCCTCCATCCTAGCTCATTCCTCCCACTTTATTTGCAGTCCTTCACTGAGATATTCAGCTATGGTGGCCAGGGAGGCAAAGCTGAAAACCCACCCAGAGCCTGCCCTGTGCAGATAGGCAGGGCTGGCAGTGTGCATATCCCAGTCCATTCCACACAGACCTGAGGCTGTGATGAAACCTTACATCTCCAGCCTGTTTGGGTTTTGCAACCAAAGGGACTAATTTCACCATAGGTGTTGAGCTGGGGGGAAAGATGTGGTACTACCAAAAAGCTCTTTCAACCTCAACAGCTATCAGAGCCATGTGTACTCTCTGGAAAATAGGCTCATCCTCCTGCCAATCACCATTATCCTCATTCCTCAATACCTTTTTCCTGGTGTTTGGGGAGGGGTAGAATATTCCCCAGTTCCCCAGAATAGACCCCCAATTCCCCTTACCGGATCCAGCTCCACCCCTCAGGATCCAGTCTGCATGTGCTTGCACTCAGCTCAATGCCAGAATTGCCATCACCATTAGCAAACTCGGTACCAGAGGGACAGAGGTCTTCCCCACATATTTCTGTGGGTTTACAAAATATCCACCTGCACCTAAAACAAGACTATCCAGGCACTTCTTTTATTTAAAAAACAGACCCAAGACGTCTATCTGTGCTGACAACATATCCTGTGCTAGTTTCAGAAGCACAGAAACTGTGCTAGTTTCAGGGGGACTCCTCTGCGCTAATGAGTGTACCAGTATCTGGCTGAAGGATTTTAGTCTTCAGAAATTGCCTGCAGCAAGGTCCCCCGCTCTGTCCTTCCCGTGATGCCCCTTTCTGAAGGAGAGAAGCTGCCCTGTGCCCATGGGGTCCCGCCGCAACTCTGGAAGCTTCTGGAAGAGACCTTGGCCGTGAAAGTCACCTTGAACACCTTCTTAATCACGTGCCACCACCATGTACCTAGAATCCTGTCCTGTATGAAATCCAAGGTCCTGATGTAACTTCAGGTTAAAGTCATAAGAGATTTTTTAAACTGGTGACTAAGCATTAGTCAGAAAATGAAATGATGTTTGGAGAGAGTGTAGGATCTACCCTTATTTTAAAATTCAATTAGCAGCACAACCATGAAGAACAGCCCTGTGGTTATGTAGATTTAGTAAAGTCATTAAGATCTAAGATTACATGGGGTCCTATTTCCCCTTACTCTCCCTTTCGCTGCCCCCAGCAATCCTGTCTGTTTTCAACCTATCACAACACAAACGGAAACAAATCACCAGGGGTTAAACAGCCTAAATTGGATTACAGTCACACTGTTCAGAAAATAGAGTATTGCTGGTAATTGCATTCCATTGAATAAATATCTCTACACTAGTTTACATCACATTAGTATTCTGACAATGATTATTCTCATTGTAATTTCCCTGGCCATGAATAAGTGTAACACAGAGCTCAGAATCCAAACAATTGATGTGTTCTGAGTGCTCGTGTTTGTTTTAAAGATTAAACAGCATCCTGGTTGGACATTAATAAAATCTTAGATCAAAAAAATCCTAGACTCTTCTTCTTTAAACCTTGCTGAAGATTTATGAGCCAAATAACTCAAGGCCCAAACTTGTTCCTGGTGAAGTAAGAAGGAGTTCTGCTAATTTCGCTTGCTTCACAACCCTCAAAATTTCTTTTATTTGTATCACAGTTGCCTCCTAAATTTCCCGGTTCCAAAAATATTTATGGATAGTCTGTGGTGCCCATCTCAATATCAAAAAATTGCAGTCTAAAATGGGCTGGGATAGTTAGGGGTAAACTTTACACTTGATCACTTCTCAGGTATTTTATTCCAGCTTCTAGGGAATAGCCTTAGTCAGAAGTCTCCATACCTCCAGCTTTACTGGGACTACTTACTGCAGCCTCCAAGCAGTTCAACCACTTTGATTTTTTTCAGTGCCTGCTATTCTTCACTTTCCCAGGGAAAGAGACAATGCCCAGACAGGCAAATAAAATAGGATATAAAGCAAAAAATGTAAAGAGCAATTTAGTCTTGCACTTCTCTAAGTTCCATGGGGTCATGGAAGACACATCTCAAGTTTCTCAGTTTGTTCCTCCAGCTGACTTTGTCTCTGAGACCTTTGATGTTGCCCAGGGGAGTTTAGGGTTCCCTGGCTCAGTGGGCTGGCTGTCTAGCAACTAAGAGCATCCCCAGTGTTCCTGTGCCAGCAAGCTCTGGTGTGGAGCTAAGAAGAGCAGGCAACACTGGCAGGTAGACTGACCAAAATACCACTTCATTGCTTGCTGTTGGCTCAAGAACAGCCACATCACCCCACTGAGCACATTTTGTAAAGGCAGCCCTCCCTTGAAAGAAAAACCCAATGGCTGGGTATCTTACAGTGGGCATTTGTGCTAATTATTCCTTTCCCTTGCCACAGGTCCAGTAATTAAAAAATGTCCCAGGAGAACTTCAGCATTATTTTCTCTCCACCACTGAGCAGCACCATGAGCTATCAATGACGTGAAGATTCCATGGTACTGTGCAACTGGCCCAAGTGCCTCTCTATGTCATCTGTCACATAGAATGTTACAGGCATTGACCTTCCCATGTTTCCAGGAGAGTGTCTTAGTGATTATGACTCGTTAAGGCACTACTTTGCATGGAAAAGGTTTCGGGAAAGAGATATCACCTTTCTTGCATAAAACGAAAGAAAAAAAGACTATGAGGGCAAAGGAAGAGGGGACTGACATGAAGGAACAGAGATGAGTATGATGACCAAAACTTGAATTAGCTGCACCTGTACAAGTATAAAGCTGAGAAGCTGGTCATTGTTTACAATCTGAACATAATATTAGAATAAAGCTATCAATAATGGACAGCCGCTGGGAGGCAAAACCTACTGTGGCTGGCACTTTCCAAAGAATTATGGCACCTTGGAGTCCAATTTCCACAGTACTCCAGCCTGTAATCTTGTTGATAAATCACTTCCCATATGTAGGACTTGATGCTAAACATTGAGAACAATCCACATTTTACTGCCAGTACCAAGTGCATAGGGGAAGAACAAAGCACACTGCAAAAACTGCTATGAAACTGGAAACTGGGAGCAGTACAGGGCTGCATGAAAATGAAATACAAGAAGGAGCCCAGCACTTTAGTTATTTTCCTGGCAGCTGACACCATATATGCTAAAGACTGAAAGTGGCTGTACACAGTGTTGCTTGTCCGAAAAACAGATATGGGACAGAACACCACATAATCCCTCTCAGCAGCATCTTATTCTGGTGTCTTTCTGGTGAAAAGAACTTAAAAAAACATTGCTATTTGTTGGCATCATGAGTGACCTGATAAAGTTGAAGAGGAGAGTGAAAGACAGAGGCCATTACAGCAGGCTCCATCCAGGCACAGGCGCCACAAGAGCCCTTTTGCAACACAGAAGCAGATCATGGTGTTTGGAATCTGGTAGGCACAGGGAGGACTGACCAAGAGGACTAAGGACAGTACTAAACGTGATGCTGCCTGAGGCATCAGTACTGCACCCTTGGAACTTTAGGAACATGAATATCGATTTTTTATTGTACATTTTGTTTGTAAGTGCAGCTCAAGCTCATGTGCATTTGAGGGGGGGGGAAAAGAGGATGTCTCTGTTCTCCACATCAAGGTTCTACCTTCTTCCAGGCCTCCAGAGGGATAAAGCAATCCTGCAACCTCTGTGAACATCAGCCAAAGACTTCCCTCTTCATTTAAGCAAAGGGATGGATACTCTCTCTTGAAGGCATTCCACCAATCTCCTTCTGCTGAAACTTAGCACAAGCAAGCCCAGTGGCAATGTTAAAAGCTGGGGCCATGCTTCCCAGGATGGGGCATAATGCAGCATTAATTCAGCTTGTTTTTTAAAGAGAAGAGCTAATAACTTTGGTCAGGAATTTACGAAAATTGAACTTAGGCCACTGACCCAAGACACAGCAATTTGGAAGCTGGAAGAGAGATAAACAGCACCTATTACACGACAGCAGCATTTAACTATAGCAAGAGTGCTGATATCTGACATCTGAGTCTTGGATCACTAGCTGCAGATACCATAAAATCACCGTGTACAATTAGACACAATCTGTGATGTGCATTCCATAATAAGGCCAGAAGAACCACAGCATGGTTACTGACTTCGTTCACAAACTACAAGCACAATTCTTCCAGGTCACAGTTAAGTTCATTTTTAGCAACAGCAAAAAATATTCTTGTTTCCTGACAGATATTTACCATCTTCCCAAGGTCTTATTAATTAGTCAGATTTTATGTTGCTTATGACATTAGCCTTGGGGAGGCAACTACAGAAGTAAAGAAGTGGGGGAAAAAACCCTGTTCCAGGAAAGTAAAACCCATAAATCTGATAGTGTTCCATTTTTTCATTAGTATGCAAAAATAAAACACATTCTAAATTTTTACTGAAACACAATAGCTAGTTTTGTTATCTGCATTTAAGACAGCCTGAAACTACAATATGTTAGTGGTAAATACTGATTTTCTTTTCTTTCTTTTTTCTATATGAATTACAACTATGAAAAATTAGATCTGACCTTTCCTTCCCCAAAACCATTATCAAAATCACATGCAAAACTGATCCTACTGGAAGCCAAATTTACTTGAAGCACCTTCGCTCCACTTGGCTAAAGAAGGAGCAATAATCCATGTGCTGGTCCCTGCTTATAAGCCATTTCTAAGAAACAAATACCTTAATCTTAGCAACAACAGGGTTTGTTATTTCCAACCAGAAGCTTTTAACAGAGAAACCTTTTTGAAAAAGTTAAAACCTAAGCAATCAACTTTTCAAAGCCTCTTTTGTGGAATGAATAAGGCTAGCTTCAAGCTAGAGGAGCCCAGACATGCATGGCTCCCGGTGACCTCACCCCAGACGCCACCCAGTTGTCCATCACAAGCCCTGAATACTGCACTACCAAAGGGACCATATTCCTTGAGAGCCAAGCTCCCACGGCCTTGCTTGCAAGAGCAGCACCTTCTCACAAGCCTGCTCAGATCAGTAAAGAATGGAAGCAACCTTATGCCTTAAAGCATGCATTTATTTGGGATTTGTAATGCCTATCTTGCGTAAGACCTGGCGCTGCAGTCGCTTTAGTACTGTGTTGAGCTTGGATTTCAGACTGAAGCCCATCAGTACTAATATGCCAGAATTTCTGCTGGGGAAGGGAATTCATGAAACCCTTGACTGTAAGAAGGGTGTCACTGCTCCAGCCCATCAGCCCTATCCTAGGGCAGTGACAAGGTCCCATGGCCACCACCACAAGATAACTGAGAGAGTGCTGTTCACCACGGAAAGAGTGCACACACAGCCCTATTAAGTTCAAACAGCTGGGGGAGAACCAGGGAAGCAGTTTGGGGATTTGCCATCTGTGCAGATGGCCCAGTATACCTGTAAGTATAAGGAAAGTTATATTCTCAGGCATCCACAAAGACATTTCCAGGCAGAAAAGTTTTTCTGCCTTTGAAGTCTAGGAAATTCAGAACTTAAGTATTTAGACAAGGAGAGCCTGGAGGATTTTTTTTCTTTTCACAGAGCTTCAAATTGAGCAGATTTCATCAGTTCTTACTGAATCAGACTCCAGGATGGAATTGAAAGAAGCTGTAAATGATATTCAGTGGATCTGGTAGGCATTATTAATAAGCAGATCTATTGTGACTGAGAATCATAGAATCATAATTTGGCCTGAAAGAGACCTGCAGAGGTCATCTAATTCAACCCTATGGAAAATAGACCTACTTAGATCAGGTTGTTCTGGGATGGATCTAAATGAGTCTTAAATGCTTCCAAAGGTAAAGATTAATGTCTCTGGGCAAATTATTTCAGTATTTGAGCACTCCCTTGGTAAAAAAACCAAAACCAAACCCCAAACAAACAAAGAAACAAAAAACCCCCACCCCTTTAATATTTAAAATGGAATTTTCCAGATTTCAGGTTCTGTCTGTTGGCTCTCTCACTGTCCTCCTTCTGCTGAGGAGCCCAAAATTGAAGCAGCACTCCAGATGCAATCTCATAAGGGATGAGCAGTGGGGAAAGATCACTTTACTGGACCTGCTGGCTACACTCTTATTAATACAGCCCAGCACACAGTTTGCCTCGCAAGGACATGCTTGAAATCTGGCTATTATATGGCTTTAATTAGTCTGTACTGGAAACCTAGAACTGGCAATGCTTCCCCTCTGAACTTATAAAATAAAGTGCAACAGAGACTGTGACTCAGGCCACAAACTGTTCAGAATTTCTCATGGATGAAGAGTGAAATGAAAAGGAAAAAAAAAAATTCATGACATTTCACAAGACTGGTGAGTCTTGCTGAGTTTCATCAATACACAAAATTGTGGCATAGCCAGGGAGGCACTTCTTTAGAGGATCCAAAATCAGACAAATTTATCATTTTTTTCTGTTTTAACCCAGATACAGTTCATTGATCTATCCTGAAGCCATCACCTTCACTTGGATTTTATTGTTAGACCAGTGAACAAAGAAATGGGATAGACTGTAGGAATTGTTTTGCCTGATCTATTCTATAGCAGCAAAATAACACTGTCTTGCTTCCAATTATTCTTAGGATCAGTAGATCATAAATGTTAAAAAGAGAGGACACCCAGTAGAATTAGACTGTTGAATCAGTGTATCCCTGGAAGAGCACAATGCACACAGCTTCATTTCTCTTCCCTTGAAGTAATTTGGAATCTTTCCCTCAAGTTAACTATGGATTGGGTTTAGTTTACAGCAACAAACGAGGGACATACCAGGTGAAAAATGGGAATCTTAATCTTTGATAGAGCAGTGTTTTTATACTGCTCATTCTAATACAAAAGTGCACTGCAAAATGGCTTTCCATTGAAGTCACTTTGAATTTAAGGCGATAGATTTAAGCTGATTGTTGCAGACATTTGCTAGGGTAAGTGTTTTGATACCTTGGCATGGTGGCCTTGCTGCCTTCCAAAACACAGTGTTTCTCTCTTCCCCTACAGATGATTTATCTTTACCCAGAGCTTTGCTCATGCTGTTATCTCCTTCATGTGGAACCATAAAACACTTGAATCAGAGCAAGAGAACACCATGTTACGCAGAAAAAGCCAAGAAAAGGGATTTGGTGTGGAGCTGACAACTTTAACCTATACAGGGGCTGTCTGAAATGAAGCATTGTCTGTAAGCACAAGCGTCAAGCCCAGTCTGCAGCTGGTGTTACATGTGAGGATGGGAAGCATCATCAAACTGCTTGGAGTGCTGCTGAGCTGAGCTGAGTTCAGAGCCCTGCCCCGAGCCTCCTCCTGTGCTCTGGTAGACAGCAGAGGATGAACTGGGATGACCAAGGGGCTTCCCTGCAGCAGGGGATGTGATCCGTCAGGCTCCTGCCTAAAAGACAGCCTAGGGAAGGAAAGAGGGAAAAAAATAAAAAAGGGAATGAAATAGCAATGAACAGCACATTGCTCACGCTGTCCTGTTTCCCCAGTTGAAATCAACCCACATAACCAGGCGGGAGAACATCTGTCTCAAGAAAGGCAAACACGTAGGGCTGTCAGTTCTAACAGGTATAAAAGTCATTATTATGAACACACACATCATTACCCAGAGACCACTTTATAAATCCAACCCAGCACTGCCATTCAGCAGGCCAGAAGCTTCCCTGACAGTAGATTCTACTAGGAATATGGTTGTCATCTAACTAGTTCACAGGATTGAAGGAATAACCATCTGCTCCTTGCTCTCCTCCCACAGGCACTATCAGAAAGGGCTTAGTGGAAGACAAGGATAATACTGATGCTTTCTTAAACAAGAAGCACAGCAGCATTTCCTCATGCTTACGTACCTTCCACAAAGGAGCAGCAATTGTTTAACACAGCAGCCACTGTACCTGCTATTTGTCTACAAGCTGAGGAGGTTGTCTCAAGGCGTGCATTTAACTAAGGCAGAAAATGGTTCTGGGTAGCAGGCAGTAATGAATGAATCCACAGGAGTAACTCCAGCCTGCCTAGGCTTGGTTGGTCCCCTGCAGCCTACAACAACTCAGCAGCATCATTAGTGAGTTACAGGAGAGGGATGCTTGCAGCTGACTGAAAACAACCTTGCTGGAAGGTGTCTGGTGTGTGTGCTGCAGGGAGTTTCCTGCATGTCGTTTCCAGAGGCAGGCCTGGCAAAGGAGTCAGGCACCTCCCCGAGCACTGTGGACATCAACAGGCTGATTCAAATTTGGACACTCCTGCTCCCTGGAACAAAGTGTCACCTACCTAGCAATTTGCCTCTCTGTCTCCATGGGCCTTGTTAGTAGGCACTCTGAGCACCTCAGGACCTTAATAGTTTTATTTATCATTGCAGCACTTCAGTGCAACAAGTAGGAGTAGCTGCTATTCACAAATGGAGACCAGAGCCCTGAAAGCATTGATCTTCCCATTTCATTTCATTAGAAGTCCAAATTTCATTGCTAAAGTACACTTGGTGCTTTCAAGGGTATCTTACTGCTCACATCCAACTTTGCTGGTGCCTCAGTCTGATGGGAAGGGTGTGCAAAATTGCCTCAGACTGATGCGAACAGCGGCCTGTGAGCCTCCCCCAGCTCTGCCTCAACACTAATGCCCCAGAGCAGATCCTTCTGCTGCCTGTTCCCTCCTTGTCTTGCTCAGCAAATCCCCCTCCCACAGGAGGATCCATAACACACCTAGGGCTGATGCAGGTTCGTTCTGTGCATCCATCTGTGGTGAGGGCTGTGGGAGATAAGCAATGTGACACGAGGCTTGTGAGAGTCCCACGCAGCAGGCCAGCTGTGCACCATTCTTTTTCCACCGTCCACCCACACATCTTGAACCAGGTTAGCACAAGGCCTTCTGTGGTGCAGGTGGCTGTGTACAAGCCCCACAGCTGCTACCCCTGCAGCACTGCAGCCTCAGCAATTGAGACCAGCCAGGGGCTGAGTCCCACTCTGCTGGATTTGGAACAGGTTCAGCAGAAAGCCCTAAACATCACCTTCACAGATGGTTTGAGGCTTTTTATCTCTGTTGTTTTCCATTGGCTGGGGAAGAAGATTATTAACCTATTTCCTAATCTAATGAGTGAATGACAAGGTGGATTATCTAGACAAATACCGCTCTCGTACTTTGCCATGGATCTGCAGAAGACGTTGTGGGGAGCAGCCACGGCCAGTACTTCTGAGTCAAGTTAGCAAGCATCCAAAGATGGGCTGAAGACAGCAGACCTCACACAGTCCCAGCTGTGTTCCCACTTTGTGTATGGCCACACAGTCTGACCTTACCAGCCTCACATCCTGGCACACACACCACCAGCAGCACACCTTGTTCCATGGTTCCTCTGTTCCTCCCCATTTAAAATGCAGGCATAAGCACAAAGTCACAGGATCATGCAATGGTTTGGGTTGGAAGTGACCTCAAAGATCTTCTAGTTCCACCCCTGCTGCCACGGGCAGGAACAACTTCCACTAGCTCAGGCTGCTTGAAATCCCATCCAGTCTGGCCTTGCACACTCCCAGGGATGGGGCAATCACAACTTCTCTGAGTAACCTGAAGTCACATCACAGATTTGCTGGAAAGAGTGATGTGTTTACCTCATAGTAATACTTTAATGTTTTATTAGCAGTATGGCAACAGCCAAAGAAAAGACTCCTTCCCCTTACTAATGGCTTCTGTTTAGGTACTGCACACCAGGAGCAGTCATCAGAAGTTTCTTCCATCAGAAGTCCCATCCCTTCCCGGCTGCAAGGACATGCTGTGCTACGAAGGCAGCCAGCAGTCCTGTGACGTGCTACAAGACACATGACAGGAGGAGCTTCTAGGGCAGAAGCTCAGCACGAGAGAGATGAGAGATGTAAGTGACAAGTAGTTCTCATGTTGAAAAGATGTGTGTGCTGCACCTCCTTCCTTGTTAAATTATGTTTGAAATATAGTTGCCATTTTCTGGTAAAAAAAAATATGGACTACTTTTTAATTAAGCTTTTCCTGCTGCTCAAGTCAGTTTGATAGCAATTCCTAAGAATCCAGGCCCCTACTGACATATGAATTACTTCATTTTCATTTGCTGAAATGCACCAATTAAAAACTCACAGTGGAAGAGCTTCTGAGATACAGCCTGGATGTCTCAGTTAAAAACTCTGTACTTTGGCAATCTCAGCAATTTATTTTGCCACAGATCACATTTAGTCACAAATTACTGTGTTGGAAGTAGATAGCAGAGCTGTAAGCTTCCACTAAGAGTTTTAGAAAAAAACAGAATTTGCTCTCTGATGTGGGTTTCTCTCCTATCTGCAGTTTGTCTAACTTTCATTTCTTGAATATATGGTAAGCCATGCTACACTGTAAGGAATACAAAAGATCATATGTTTAGAAGAACACAGATGTCAACCTCTCATCGATGTCATCAAAGATTTAAAGGCTAAATGCAGATAAAATCTTCCTGACACCAGAGGCTCATTGTATCTCTCGTGGTATGTCAAATATAATTAAACTCAAGGTTCAGAAATACTGACATTCTCACATTATTTTTCAACATTTTGAGGTGCATAAATGTTCTGGTTCTCTAAACTCCTGGAATTTCTCCTGGAGACACAAGCAGAACCACTGAATAGTGCCAGCATATTTCCCACAGAAGCCCAAACTCATGTTTCTGCCTTCATGAGGTGTGGTCCAACACAGAGATCAGTATGGCAGGCCTCTAACACAACAGAAACCAAGAGGAGCTGATATCTAAGAGCATCTGGGTTACACCATTCGTGCAGGATATCCAAGACCTAGAGGTCCAGTCTCTTCCAGGGTAGGCATGAAGAAAACTCTCTCATGAGCATATCCTAAAAGCAAAACTCCAGATCTTTTTGGTGGGTCTGTCTGAATGTCTCCTGATTAAGATACTGCATGATTGTGAGACATCTGAATATTCATTAGAGAAGACCTCAAAGCACTCTCATCCCCTTCTTGCATCTTGATCTAAGAGACCTTGTCATTCTTTCTTTTTTTCCAGACTGATTGAATGGGTATTTAATGAGCCCATACAAAGCTGAACAGCTTCAGTGGGACAGAGAGACTAAGACTTGCTCAAAAAGAGGTTACAGACTGGTGGCTTTCAGCACCCTCTTGGGAGATATCAGTTCAAGTTCCTTCAGTGAGATAAGAGACTTCAACCTTGGTCTTTCATATCCCAAGGAAGCAAACTGAAATATTAATGCTTTTTATTAACTGATGTGGCACCATTTCCTCTTGTGTATGAGAAAATCCAATCCCATTAATGCACTTAACCTTGGGAGAGTATGAGGAAGTGTAACCCAATTGAAAGGAAGCACCGTATTCCAACAGCTGCCAGGACACTACCTCTGTCCTATTCCCCACCAGCTACCTCAGGCATGACAGCTTTGATGAATCTCATTCTAGGTGGCATTCCTGGCTTTAGAGGACCTTGGTGCCTGACTTGGGAATGGAGCTTCCACTGGAGGACAAAGAGGCAACAGAAGAAATGTTACAGTTCTGAATCCAAATATCCTTGGTGGACTTAGCTATGGCTGTCATGGAAGGACACCATCCATCAAGTGGCTCTCAGGTCACACACTTCACTCAATTAAGGGTATGATCGATTTCTACAGAACTCTATGGAAGAACTTCCATGGACTTTGCTAGGAAGTGGTTTTTTTCTCCAGAGCCCTTAATTCCACCATGGTGTTTAAGCACTCTAGTTCTCTAGGTCTATGATGTAGAGTGCTTACATGCCAAATGGAGAATAGTTTATCTCAGTTCTCATAAAACTCTACTGAAAAAAGAAATGAAAGCTGTTAAATAATTCAAGGGTGTCATAGCCATCAGCTGGCTGAATACCTGTGCAATAGAATGTGCTTACAGAATATGACACTAAACCTTGTCTTAGTCAGAAGCACTGCTAAGAAAAAATATAAACATACAGCAGGACTTTTTTCTCTCATACTGGATATCTTTTAATAACAATAACGACATGACCACAGCATTTCATATCCAAGTAAAGATGACTTGTGATTTCAAATCAACATCACCTTTTTAATCTCTGGATGTAAAATATGTGTAAGATTACAACTGGAGCAACAAGATGATATACTGTTGGGACAACAAAATAACTGTTACATCTAATTCTCAAAATTAGAGAGCTTTAAGTTTAAAGCAACCATAACTAGCACTACAAAAGACTCTGGATCATATGAGCTACATAGTCTAATAGAAGTCACTTGCTCCACAGACATCCCACAGTCTCCAGAGGTGCAGGCTCCTCTGACTATACAGCCAAGCAGCCTTGGCTTCCCAGAGAACCCTTCAGCATGATGGGTATTTTTGCCTTAAAAGAGGCTAGCAAAGTTTCAGGCACATCAAATACCATACAAGCCATATTGAGCCCCACTAGAATGGTATTTTTACCAGATTTATGGGAACCTGTAGATATATGTTGCTGCATTCAACAATAGATTGAGAGCATATGGATGTGAAACTCAGCTGTGAAAGTGTTGGAGGGCTGTGTAGAGCTGAGAGAGACAGATCCCATGAAGATTCAACCCTTCTTCCTTGCAGTCTTTGTAGGGACTCAGATAAGGGAGTTGCTGGAGTGAATCCACTCCACAAGCACAACTGGGCTTTGTCTGGGGTGGAGCTTTCTCTTCAAAAGAGAATTTACAAGGAACAAATACTTATGCATTCTGGATGAGCAAATGTCTGGAACCTGGGAGTGACCTCAGGGAGGTATTGTATTTAAAAGTGTGGGCTTGCTTCCCTGTTGACTTTAGCAAGTGTTCCAGCAGAGCTGTAACTGTGGTATCTGTGTTCCCTCTGTGACGTGCACAACGCTGAACACCTCGAAATTGGGTAACAAATGCAAGCACACTGAGCAAGGAGTCCCCTAATGGAGGAGCCTCCAAAAGCAGGGTCAGAGGCGTGCCTTCAACTCTGCCCTGCTGCAGTCTGGGCTCCCAGCTCAGGAACTGCGCAACCGTTCCTGCCTCCCCTCTGTATCCAAGGGCTGCATTATCTTTAGTAGATAAGCACCAAAGTCCTTTTTCTTTCCCCAAAAGCTATGCAAGAGGTCAATGCTCTCTCCAAAAGCCCAGTCACTGAGATAGCATGCCACTGTCACCAGCCCCCTGTCACTCATGTGCCTGCAGAGTTTAGCTGCTTTGAGGCTTAGAGGTTAAGCATGAACAAGTTTTCAGCATCATAATTTTAGGCACCAGTACAAGTGATACTTAGGCACTTCTTCCTGATTTTCCACCCAATTCCTTACCTCCAGGTGCAGTAAGCCATTGTGGATGTGGTTTACAACACAAAAATACTCACCCATGGCTTCTGGTCCTAGAAAGCAGCAGATTGAACA
This sequence comes from Atrichornis clamosus, assembly GCA_013400975.1. Classification (NCBI taxonomy): domain Eukaryota; kingdom Metazoa; phylum Chordata; class Aves; order Passeriformes; family Menuridae; genus Atrichornis; species Atrichornis clamosus. Next base: position 1,526 of record WBMZ01008541.1, on the reverse strand, counting down.
GAGAATGTGGATTCCATGAAGCAGTCATGAAAAGGAAACTCAAAGGCATCAGAGATTAGAGCATCTGACAAGGTACAGAAAATTAAGCACTGAAGTGAATTGAAGCAGACAAGGAAAAAAAAGAGAAAACAAAATAGAGTTGCAAATCTGTGTGGATGTGCATGCACACACGACTGCCTGGGCTGTACTGAGTTTCCACTCATGCACAGACACAGCTTTTCATGCATTGCAGCAGATTCAAAGGGAAACTTGGCCTTGAACACAGGGCTGCCAAAACATTTTAGCAAAGAAATGTAACTGCTCCAAAGATAGCAAGGTACAGTGCTGAGACAAAACTTCCAATGCAAATGGGAGAACACCAAAACCTCACTTCTGTGTTCAGTCTGGCTCCTCCTTTTAGGATACTCTCACCTTCACACATGCCTATCCTTAATTACTGAAGAAATTTCACAATGCTCTGACTATAAAGCAGGGCCCTCTTTTGTCCAACAGCAGCTAAAGAGGAACTGCAGAGTGAAACAGGTGGTGCTTAGAAATCACATCTACATTCAATATATTTTGGGCTTTTGCTTAATTAGCCTTTGGTCCAACCTTTTTGCTAGAGTACATCTAGTTTGGTTGGGTGGGAGAGAAACGTGCACTGTTTGTAACCACACCGGGACGCAAACCGAAGTGCATGTGTATTGGGGGTGGGTGTTTGGGAGATTCATTTCAAGAATGCTCCCATGGGCACAGTCACCAGGTGAATCCAAAACAAGAAGGTCCTCGTCTGGCTGGCTGTCACTGCTGAAATCACTTGAAATGCCCCACCATCCCAAGCAGAGCAGAGTGCTCATGTAGCCAGCCCCAGGTGCAGCAATTCTCCCCACCCCAAAAAATAGGTCTATATTTGAAACCACAGATTTGTACCATCTGATGAAAACTATTCTTTGAGTCTGTGGGCAATGCCCAGGGCCCTGGTAACACTACAGTTGTTCCTTCATTCACCACTGTTTAGTGGATCCTCCAAACAGCAGTGTTGCAGTTGGGTTTATAAATTACAAGACGACAGACAAAGGGAATAAATGAGACAAAATTAAAGACATTGCTCCTACATCCCATAAATTATCGCTGCAGTCTATATGAACAGCATGAATATACCAGTGTATGTTAAAATAGTATGAAAAATAAACCCACCTAGTACACTAACTGCGCATTAATGAAAAAGCAGAATATTTTTTTGTGTTCTCCAAAACACAGAAAGAAAAATATCCCCAACAGATCTCATAATGCCTTTCCAGAGGAGAAAGAATCATAAGCTTCTCTATTGAAAAAGAGACTGATCTCTTGGAGTCGGAAAGAAAATAAATTAATAAACCTAATTACACACTGCGCGCAGGGAGGAATCGAAGGCGCTAAGTCAGTCCAGGAGAGCCGGGCGCTTTGGTTCTGCTCACTTTACAACTTCCCTATCAGTGTGCGCTGCCCCACGGAGGCACCTCCCGGCGCCCCCGCGAGGGCTGCGCGGGGCGGGCGCGGGGCGGGCG
>WBMZ01008540.1:6749-46528 GCA_013400975.1 Atrichornis clamosus | reverse complement strand
CGCCCTGCGCCCCTCCGCCCCGCGCATGCGCAGAGCCGGCGCGCGGCACGGGGCGGGATGGCGGGTGGGTCGGCCGCGCCCGGAGCGCGGGGCTCGACCCCAACCGGGGACGCCGGGAAGCGACGGAGGAGATGCCCCAGGCCGGTTACCTGGCCGAGGGTCCCGCGGTGCAGGGCTCGGATCAGGCCACTCGGTGTCGCCATGGCAAAGGCGGGAAGGAAGGGGCGGGGGGCAGGGAAGCGGGGCAGGAGCCCGGCAAGCTCCACGCATGTCCCCCAGCCGGGAGGGCGCAGGCGCGGTCCCGGAGCGGCAGCTGGTGGGGCGCGGCTACCGGAAAGGGGCGGTGCTGGTACCGGCACTGGCAGTTCTCGGGGTGAAGGGCATCGCTTCACGTTTTTCACAGGTTCTGACTCACCTGCATCTTGCCCTTGAAACGGCCCTTCTCAGCAGTGTGTCTCCTCCATCCCGGCCTCCCTGATCCCTGTACCCCTCCGGCCGCCTGGCCGTGACCACGGCGGCATTTCCACGATCCGCAGCCTGGCCGCTGCTGGAAGATACTTCTGCCCGTCTTGTCAAACTAGCTGAAGTCAGCCCCCACGGAAAACCCTGAAAAGCTGCTCTCTGCCCCCAGTCTGCCGTGCTCTGCCCCGAAAGCCAAGGCAGAAGGGGCGCTCGTCGCCCAGCACCCCTGACACCGAACGTCCCCAAATGCGGTCTTTGTGCCCGTGGCGCTTCCTGTGCAGCGGGTAACAGCACCAAAGCAAGTAGCTGGGAAGCCACAAAACGCCTGTTAGTGGTGTTCAGGTGGTGTGAACCACAGCTCGCCTGCAGGTCTGGAAACATCTGGGACAGACTGTGGGAATCTGCTGCTGCAGGGCTTGGGAAAACAAAGCAGCAATCAGGAAAGGAGGTGTGCGTGTAGGTCTGTTACCAGTGGCTCTGCACATCGTGCCGGTGATTATTCCAGTAGCCCACTCCAACCCTGTCACTGAGGAATCATGGAATGTTCCTAACTCTAAAATCTGGAAGTAATTTTAGTAGTAGTTGAACTCACTGTAAATTTGCATAACGGTTTATTTTCACTTTGTTGCATTGGTTAGTGACAATTTTTATATTTTAAAACCATGTATGAGGAGTGCTTAGTACATAAGGGTCTAATCTCAATTTACTTCCCCAGACTTTGCTCTAATACAAGTTGTAAAAAATCTGCTTTGCACAGTCCATAAGAACTTTTCACTTGAACCCAGAAATTGTACATATGAGATTTTTCCATCATTTGCATCATCACTATAGATATTTTTTGTAATTTAAGCTGAAAACTTCTAAGTGTGATGTTCATCTTTGTATGACATTTTCATTCAGTGTTTCAGCAAAAATGTCAGCCATCTTTGAGAACACAACTAGGCAAAAATCACATAAAGCTGGTTGAACTGTGGGAAACATCAGGGAAGAAGCTGAAAAACAATATTTTTTGAGATTTTCCAGTCCTAAGACAAAAAATGATTGGATGAGAGCCTATGACTGCTCCACTTACGTGAGACTGAAGATGTGATGTGAGTGGAGCATCAGGCAATGGTGGTGATGGTGGGAGGGATGGACAGGTGCCCTAACCCCACAACTAGAACTGTTCTCTTTTGGAGACTAATTGGAGCAGGTAGAGCTGTCTTAAACTAATGTCATGAGGAGGGGGATGCTGGAGACAAGTGGAATATAAACTTAGCTTCAAAATGTTTTGAAGACAATTGAGATAATGTCATAAGGAAATGTTAAGACAATTTTTCAGTTGCAAATAATTTAAACCAAAACTCTTTTCCAGTATGTTTAGCAGGGAGAAAGCTTTCAACATCTAATAAATATATATTATAATGTGGTTATAAATCAGTAACTTGAACATTGGTTGGAGGCAAAATGAAGAAAAAAAGCTATGTAGAATTCAGCAATAAAATACTGAACAATTAAGATATAGTTAATACTACTTAAAAAGCATTAGTGCTCATTTTCATGGTTATTAGAATTTGAGTTACTAAATGGAACAGTAAAATGTGTTACTTTTTGGACTGTTGTAATACCTTTGACTTAGTATCACAGAGCCTTCTAATTAAACATACAGGAGAACAGCATACAGGAAATGAGTAAGGGCTGATTAGCTGACAGGTTTGCAAAAGTACTTTTTATAGTAGAGTTCTATGTTGATTTCTCTTTTGCCCTGCTCAATACTATTGTTGGTAATCTGGAAATAGATACTGAATAATTTATATTGAAATGTGCTCTTGACACAAATATTGACAGACCTGTAAGTAATGCTAAAAGCATCACGATCACACAGATAATAGGAGTCTATTCAAACAAAGCATGTTTTAAAATCAAATTGAAACTGAAGTGAAAAGTTGAATTAAAGTTGGATTTTTTTCTTTAACTAGACCTGAGCCCAAGTTATTACTTTTAAGTCTTTATTAAACTCAAACTCAAGCTGCACCAAAAAAAAAAACTCAATACAAGATTTACAATAGCTCTTTAACACAATAAGAGCCCACTGCTATGAGAGAAATCTAGCAGGGGCAGAAGAATAAGTATGGGAGATTCTTGGTGCAGGCAGAGTGGGAGAATGGTGTGAATATGCAAGGTGAGTGAGATGAGGAAGAGGTTGACTTGAGAATCCCAGAGAAGGTGAGACGGCTTGCATCCTGAGAGATAGCCAAGTTAGGGGAGGAGAAAGATTCATTGCTAATATTTATTGTCCTCTGAAATCTCCTACTGCTGCCGAAACACCTCTGACCTCCCTCATGTATTATTCTTAGACACCTTCCTCCTTCCCGTATTACCCCAATGCGCATTATGAATTCATTGAAGCCTCTTGGGATGTGAGGAATTTGCTACAGGGCCCGAATTAGGAAAATGCCAGTTCATGGGCGAAGGTGTACCAGGACTCAGTCAAAATATCAGTAGTGCAATTTTCTGTTTTTAATACCACCAAACTTGCTGTTGACTTAGAAATGAGAGTTTTAGACTGATTTTTTCAGATCAGCATGTGCCCATTGGGACATGGTGGTTCTGCAAAATATCTAGAGTTTGTGTTGGACAAGCAGATCTATTTGCTAGTGCTGTCCAGTAGCTGAAATGATTAATAAAGCCATTTTTAGTACTGGGGTACCAGTCAGGGAATACTAAGTCCACTTTGGGTTTCCATGCTTTAAAAGAGACATTGCAAAATCAAGGGGAAAACTACAGACGATAGCAAAGATAACACAAGTGACATTCTTAATGATTTAAGAAAAGATTTAGGCGTATGCTCAATTAAGTAACTAATGAAGATGCAGGAAGTGCTAGAGGCAGAACAGAAACTGTGTGATTCTTTTTTTTCCAGGTAGGAAGACCTCTGTAGCTGGGCTATAGCACACAAAACTTTTATTTTCATGAAGCCTTGAAGAGGCAGTGCTTTACGTAGCACGCAGCCTTAGTTGGTCTACAATGTGAATGGGGTCCTCAGAATTAGTTAGGGATGTGTAGAGAGTTTTTATGCACAGCTCCTTGTCTTACCTAAACCTAAAAATTAGAAGTTGTTTGGGTTTTGCCAGCAGAATGTGAATGGAAGAATTGTTCAAGAGGCAGATAAATTTTGAAAGCCTGGCTCTATTCCTTGATGCTGTGAAAAATCATGTGGAATAAAATATTTTTTCTTCCTCATCTGAAAAATTAGCAGGAATTCTGGGCACTCCTGGCTAAAAGCAATTTTTTTTGTTGCTGTATATTTTGGTGCTATATATACTAAAAACATGAAACAGCCAAAAATATTAGAACCTATGTCTGTTAACTTAACAGGTAAGATTTATGTTTTGTGCCTAATCTATTTGTGCTTTATCTCCTATGTTTAGAGTAACAGCTATTCAAGTCAGCATTGTCAAAATAATTTCACCAATACTCTTGAATCATTCGCATCCTCTGATGAAAGTAAGAAAGTAAAATGTAGAAGAAAATTAGTAATTTTCTACTCAATGAAGGGATTATGACAGGAAATCCTATGGTAAGAAAGATTTGGATGCCATTTTGGATAAAAAAGGTCTTTTAAAAAATCAACAATACTCAATGAAGCAAGACCTGCTTTGCAGAAAAAATAGTATACTGTGATATAGGTAGAGACAGTATCATCATATCTATACAGAAGAAGAGAGGGAAATTGATTAAATCACACCACAGAGTTGATGCTGCCATTTCTTAGTTTCTGAGTGATCATGTTTTTTAATGTAGCTTGTGGGAGGGGTAATCATAATTGTTGTTGTTGTTTGCTACTGCATTGCTCAGATATTGTCTAAAATAGAATGTATTTGTGCTGTGCATTGCTCAAGCATGCACCAGATGACAGCCCCTGCTCCAAATAGCTCACAAATAGTTAAAAAAAGTGGACACAGATCAAAGAGAATATGACACACAGAGTGATAAATGAATTGCAGAAATCAAGAATGCAAATATTGTGACTCCTGTTGATTTTCAAGTGAAGGTTGTCACTAGCAAGGTACTACCTGAATAAAAGAGCAAGGAAAGGGGATTTAGGCAGACTGGAGGAGGCAGAGAAGGGAGACCAGGTAGGCTGTGATCTGAAGAACAGAGTAAGATGAGAAGTTTGAGCAGGCAACCAAAAACCGCAGGAAAGAGTCCAGTCAAACCCTTCACACTGTCATACATAAAGAACTTCACTCGAGGTGTGTAGGTTGGTATAGTTTAAAATGCACACCTTCGAAATTCTTGTGAGCCTAGAGGTTAGCAACAAGACTGGCTGTAGAGGGTAAATCAATTACTCTTACCTGTTTGATTTTATATTTTACACATGCTATGGAAGAATCTTTAGCCATTTTTATACATCTGTCTGTTCAGTGAAGCTTTAGCAGGGAAGTCAGTTGAAAGTGCTGAAGATGTGGCAGAGATCATGAAGAAGAGTTGTATTGTCTTTTGTATGCTGAAACTGTTGATAGTATCATAGCATTGCAGAGAGCTCTATTCTCTGAAGTTAATGAAAAAACGCTGTATTGGTAGCCACTGAGAAATAAAAACACCTAGAATCTTCTGAAATCTGTAAGCCTTTTCTCCCTATAATATGTTGGGAAAAAGAAATCTTACCTACATGTTCTTTTGTATTATCATCAGTTATGGTGACTGTGTTCTTTACATTCATTTTGAATCTGTGTTTCCTGTCATGAGCAGATTAAAAACAGAAGAGAGTGGAGTGAAAGTTTTCTATTGCAAACATCTGTGTCTGAAAAAGGATTGTATTTCCATGTCCTGGAACATCAAGGGGAAAAGCTTGCCCTCCCCAGACACACACCTTTGGTTTGCAGCAATAAGGAGTTTATAGATGAGGCTGCTTTACTACAGTAAATAGAAAACCCAATTCTGCTATTATTTCTGCTATTATGGTGAATAATCCAGCCTGGATGTCTGAGGAGACCTTCAACCATTGTTCCCCCCAGAGAGCTATCTTATTCTATATCTTTAAAATGCTTAACATGTTTTTGGGCATAACATAAGAAATATTTTTAATAACTTCTGTCTTTTGTGTCTGAAACTGCATTTTATATGCAAATATTGCTGTCCAGATAAGTGCTCTTAGGGACTGTCATTAGAAATGGTGAATGCACATACTTACCCTATGTAAATCAGATGAAATCCACAGAAGAAAAAAATTGCAATGTCAACAGATTTCACAAAGAAAAAATTAGTGCTGATGTGTCATCCTTATCTGTCTGCTTTTAAAGAACACAAGACTGGAAAAGGAGAGAAAAGATGTAAGAAGCACTTGGGGCCAGACATACGGTATTTTCTTGTACTTTTAAGTATTCTTACAGGAATTTAGCTGTGGAAGAAGGAAATTTATTGATTTAGAAACTGCCCTGAGACCTTCCTATTTCCTATATAAATGCCCTCCTTTAGAACTTCAATATACCAATATGCATCAGTGCAAATATCACCCAAAATATTTTTCACTAGATTCATGTACTCCCTTACGCCCTTGAACCCAGAGATCTCTGGTTTGCAGAACTGGGACAAATTTGGGAAACAGTTTGATAGAGTCATCATTTCTGGGCTGGTTCGTCATTCATAATTGTCTCAGGCACGAAGGAGGCTTTTGCTGGTATGCAGCAGCCATTCTTCCTTTCTGAAGTGGAAGCTCATCTCCAAGTAAGAGTTTTACTTTGGGCAATGTTATTAGTGACAATGTTCCTCTGTCTCCTAAGAACTTCCCCCGTCTGCCAAACCTCCTTTGTGTATACCCAACTGATGATGATCTTTCCATACTTGTGAGCCTATTAAAAACTCAAGGCTGCAAATATTATTACTAGAATTAATAGAACAAAAATGAAGCTTTAAAATTTCAAAACAAGCTTAGTAACGTTAAGAAATTGCTTGTTAGAAAAATCTTGTAAGAAAACAGCTTTGGAAAATTCAGGAATAGGCAGGAATTCACACAGTCTGAACCTGTGCTTTGTAACTCTGGTTGTTCAGTTTAGTAAGGGAACCTCACAGTTGGCTGTTTACAATGGCAATCATCATGACATCTCTCTCACTTGCTCTAGAGGATATATTACAGTGTGAACATTTGCCTGTGACTTACATGTCTGTCCAAGATAGAAGAGAATCTAGAAAGATAATGGAGTGAATCTTTCATCCTGCTTGTTGGAATAAGGATCCTTAAGATGTGAGAGTAGGGTACACAGAAATCTGCTTGCCTAATTTGCATTTAAACCGGGGGTCATTAGACACCAGACATTTGTGAAAAGGAATTGATATAAACTCCATTATTTCTTTTTATAAATTGTTCCAGTTTCAATTAAATATACCCTATTTCCTATCTAAATTAGACTAATTTTACTTTCCACATTTAGATTAGCTCTTAAGCTAAAACACATTTACTTTAAGAAATCTTCTCCCTTTATAATCAAAGAATGCTTTTATTTTTGTTTCTGAAAGAAACAGCATGGACAATTTGTTGGGTTTTTTTACCCAAAACTGTTGTAAAATAGGCTTTACACATTTTAAATTAAATTGCGACTCCTTAATCTTTTCAGCTTTTCAAGCTCTTCTGCTCAGGGGAACAAAATGTGCGGCAATACTATTGCTATTCTCATTATAATTCATCTGCTTCTACTCAACCATTTGCTAAGAAAAAAAAAATAGAGGCTTTACTGAGAAAGTTTGCCGATGGTGCACATACTGATAGAACAATAAATAGCATTTATGTATTTGAGAATAGTGTTAGCTGCTGTGCTGCACTGAGAGCTCAAATTTTTTCTATCTAATCTCTATCAATTTCAGTGTCAGTGTTTTCCACAGTCCCACGATTTGTGAGGGCGACAGATTTTTTTTGTTTCTAGGTGTGTGACCTTCCCCATTTATGTGTGTTCAGACTCATGGCTTGAATGAGTTCCCCTTCCTACCACACAGCCCAGCTGTGTATAAGTAGCTCAACACAGTTTATCATTCCACCAAGCTGTGTATCATCTGCTAACTTTATTAGCAGCACTTTCCTATTTTCTTCCTTGTGGTTAATAAAAATGCTAATTGCTAAAATGAGATTAGGGGTTTAACACCTGTTGAACTGGTAATGATTTAATATCCGGTTAATGTACAGTTCAATATACACTTCACTGATTATTTTATGCTAATTTTAAAAATAAGACTATCATGAAGTACCAAAATAAACTCTTTTCAAAAAATGTAGTTACGGTACTGCCAAGTATATTTCTAGAAATAATGAAGAACATAAAATGCAGAGTTGTTATAATTACCTCTAAAAAAGATCACTTGTGTGTGGATTATGTAATAACACTCCTAGGCAAAGATTTTCAAAGTTAATTTCTTTTTATTTTACCTTTTATATGCACTTTCATGTCTATGCTCTGAATATCATGTTCCCATCTGGGGAATGCAAACCACCTATGGTTTATGGGATACTTTTACTGGGTTTGCAGCTGCTTTGTTTCACCAGAACAATGAAAGGCTGCTGAAACAGATTCTAGCACCCTTTGATTTCTGCACTCCAAATTCCTCCTGATTTGTCACCTCCTACCATCAATTATTCTTAATACCCCCTTGTTTGCAGATCCTGTGAGTATGAGGAATTCCCCAGGATCACACAATTCTTCTCCCCTTGTATGCCAAACTGGTACTTATTTCTGGCAGAGTGACCATTGCCACCTTCTTATCTTGTGCCCCAGACTCAGAGATTGCATGTCTGCTGTCTTCTCCATCACTCCTCCAGGGTGAGTGCTCCTGGTTTCCCTTTTGGTGCAGAAGACAAGCATGCAGCCTCCCACCTTCCTCTCAGCTTGCCTGTAAAGAGGATCTGGCACAATAGGTGCTTTCCTCCCGGAGGCTTCATATGAATGGCCATACTTGCTGTTGGTTTTTGTAACTAAAAGTTGTTTTGTTGTTGTTGTTTTCCCCCCTCTATGCAGAGTTGTTCCCTTTTTGACTGGCCACCATCATCCATTGTTCTCCATGAAACAAAAAACTGCCATTGCCCTCGGGGGAGATGGTGGCTGCCTATACTGTAAGGCATCATAAAACACAGACCCCGTTGGGAACAATGGGGAAAAGCCTTCTCGACGTGGCCACCAGCTGAGGTGCATCCAGAGCATGGGGAGCAGCAGCCACGGTGAGAGGAGGCAGTGGTCCACCGAGGAGCCTCTTGGGAAAAGGAAGATTACATGCAATAGGAAAAATACCCAAACCAAATCAGCTTAATTACAAGAAGCAAGTGAAATAAAGTCTTTGTGCAAGGTTACAATGAGTTCTGCTTATGTGTGAGCTAGCAGAGCTCTTAGCCAATTTTGTAGTGGAGGTTGAAGTACTTTTTGCGGCTCTCTCTCTCCCGTTGATGCCTTGACCTACCCTTAAATACTAAGCGAACAAAATTCTTATTTGACAGTTTTAATAGGAAACCATTTTTGGCGCAGAATAATAAGCTTTTCATCTATGAAAATATGATATTTTTCCACCCTCCCTCTCTTTTTACTGGGCAGCTTCCTTCCTGATATACTGTTAGCTCTATGGAGTATGTATTATTTTTAACAAGATTGGAGATAAAGACAGGTCTAATAATGGGTGGTTCATTTTTAATCTCTAAGTAAATCTATATATTCAAATACATCTTTGAAATTACTGTAAAATTTGTAATCAAACCATATGCATTGTACTGCTAAGGAGAGTACATGAATGTTTTAATGGAGAGTAAAGGATCATCAACAAAGCATGCCTGAGCTTGAAAATTCTACCTAATGTTAGACTATTTTATTGCCCCAGAAATATGCATTTAGTGAGAGAAAATATTTTAAAAGATGACAAAATCTGAGGGCAACATCATCAGTAATTTTGCACAAGCCCAGCTGTGGGAATGTTGTGATTATTTTTGAAAACATTGTGAGTCAAGGAAGTAAATTGGCAAGATCTCTCATAACAGGAATTCAAACCGTTCAGGTAATTAAAATCACAGTTAGCATACTCACCCAAGTCAAACTGTAATATGTTAAAATCCCTTGTACATAAGCTTCAGATCTCCATACTTGCACATTTATAGTTCTGTAGGATGAATAGTCATTTGCTGACGTTATTCTTCATAGCAGAAAATTTCCTCTTGAGCAGAAGACTTAACACTGCCACAAAGCAACTCTATAACCCCTTGTAATGATGCCTATGGCCATTTCATTGTCTTTGTAATTAAATTGATTAAGTTGAACTATAAAGATTTAGTATATACTCTCTTCAGAGTAGGGACAGTAATTAATTTGAAAGTAGTAATTGATCTAGAATGAAGAAGCTGCATTCTCAACAGATACTCTAAATTACTGGTATTGTATACTAAATATGTGAGTTTTGGAGCTGAAAGGCAGCTTTTTGGTTTTGAATCACCAGAAATCCCACTCAGGGTGCTAGGTGTGTTTGTTGCCTTCCACACTGACTAAGAGGGAGTTTGGGAATAGCTTAAACAATGAAGTCAACTGCCCCACAGTAAACATTGAAGGCAGGGTTGGAGGATAAATTAGAGTGAATGAAACAGTGGAAAGCAGGAGGAAGCAGGAAGGGAGCAAACCCAAAAATCGTGGTACAAGAAATGAAGTGAATACACAATGGTCTTGAAAGAAAGCCAAGTAAAGGAGCTTTTTGAGCAGAGCCCTGACTGCAAGCAGATCTGGGATCATGAGCTAAGCAATGGATTCTTGTTCAATCTTACTGTTATTCCAAGAAGTGGGACTTTTTTTAGTAGTAAAACAAGATTACTTCAAAGAAATACCTGGCTCTTGTAACCAATTCCTCATTCTAATGGAAACAGCCTGCGATATCACGCATACAGGCTAACTGCTCAGGCCATGGTGCAGTTAGTCAACCAGAGAGGGCAGACAATGAGGAAAAACTGGGAAGGAGACAGAGGGAGATTTTGGAAAAAGATATGGCAAAGTAGAAGAAAAATGAAAACTTGCAGGAAGTTAATCTAAGGCACAGAGATATAAAAGAATGTAGTCAGGATGTAATCTTCAGTGTGATAGTCAACCAAGAGACGCTAGTGTCTCAGGGAAAGAGTAAACCCTAAAGTGTGCCCATGTTCAAATTTCTGATAAAAAAAGAGCCTGTCCCTCCTGCCCCATTGCCATTTCAGAAAAGCAGCCCTTTCTGACAGGCAGCCAGGCATCATGATGGAGGGTTAAAACACATGAAGCTGCTGCCCATTTGGAACACAGTCTGTCTCCTTTCACATCTGCAGAGCATTTAGCTGCTTGCATCTGGTTGTGTTTGCGCAAATATAATTCCATATTCGCTAATAATTCCCGAGGCTAAAGGCCCCTCTCCTGTAACCTTGTTAATATTCTCACAAGGCCTGGTGTGAACGCCTCACAGCATTTGGATTAGAATTCAGTCTGGTGGGTTTTCCCCCCCTCCCCGTCTCTTACTCTTTTTCTCGCTCGTACTTTTCTGGCCTCCAGTTTCCTGGCCACCCACATGACGAGACACTCTCCCTCCCGCTCTCTCCCCATTCTCAGTTTCAAGGAATTTCCTTTTGTCAAAGGCGAAGTGTGATTGACATATTTTCCCCCTCTTAAGTGCAGTCTTCTTAATACTTGATTTAACTATGTCCTTATGGGGCTCGTATAATCATTACCTAGGTGAGAAAGAGACCCCCTGCTCCCTCACTACCATCCAATCTTGGGCTTCAAGCACCAGATGACTAGCTACTTACTGCTTTTTACATGGGTTTTATTCACTTTTTAAAGACGTTTTTATTAATTTGGTGGTGATGAGGTGTTCTGGATTCACAGCCCTGAAAACTGAAGTAATTTGTTTGTCCTCAAAACAGGTACCACTGAAGCAGCAGAACCACTGTCTCCTCTACCAGTGTTCCTTGAGATCTCCTTTCAAAGCACCTCACCACAGCCAGAAAAATTGCCTTCTTCTCTGGCCTTTGAAGGGAGAAGGCAATTCAATTTTCTAATCAGTCCTCAACCCTGATGCTAAAACTGATAAAAAACTCAGCTGGAGCTCACCCTGACCACTGTGTCACAGGAGTGGGGGATGTAAACATTTTGCTGGTCCACTTCTGGTCTTTGCTTGCTTTAGCATGAGAAGTCATGGTTTCCTGTTGTTCTCCAGCCTACTTTCCATGTAACTTGCATAGCCCAGGCCCTGACCAAATGTCTGCCCCGAGTAGAGTCCAAGATGTGCCAGGATGGGGACAAGGGCTTGAAGGAGAGTGGCTGTGGGATTGGGAAGGTGGGTGGACTGCTGGCAGGAAAAGAGGAAAGTGAGTCCCCAGGCTGACAGGTTGGAGTCCTTAATGATTCCCTGGTTAATCTGTGTTGGGCACCCTGCTGCATTGCTCTGTTTGTATCCGTGTCTTGTATACTGGGACAGGGAAGTAAAACCCTGCATTATGATGACTGTGGGTTGGCTGTGGGTATGGAGTTAAAGAGGTTGCTTAGACTGAGCCAAACATTCTCAATACAAGGCAGGAAGGATTACTAATGAGTTTTTGAATTAAGATTTGCAAAATCTTAGCACACCTTTTAATCCACATGAGAGCCAATCAGAGTTTTGTATTTAATTTAACAGTAATAGTCCTGGAAATTTATTGTAATAGCCAACATGTAAGGAAATGTTTATAATTATGTATGTTTATAATTTATGCCACATAACTGTAATACTTTGGTTTTAGTTTTCTATTAATTTTGCTACCTTTGAAATAACTAGGGTGAAATTTTTCCTGTTAGGTATTAATCTCTGTGTCTTGCCTCCTTCTTTTCCCTCTTCTGTGAAAAATGGAGGAAAAATAAGTAACTGAGTTTTCAGAAAAAGTTTTGCAAGACTATGCTCACATATATGCTAAAAAAACCTGAAAGGGATAACAATAACTATTAATAATCCCTATCTAATTTAGATGAAAGAGTTGTCTTTTGATCAGCAGATGGGGTGGAGGATCCCTCTGATGTCAGCAATGTCAATACTTGCCCAATTCCATGAAAATTTTCCCATATTTACTCAAGTTATGAGCCTCAGGAAGTCACACTTCACACAAAGGCATTAGAAATAAATGTCCTCTGAAGGATTTCTGCCCGCTCTCAAACCCAGAGGTGGACAGCAACCTTCACTCCCACTGGAGCAGTGGGATATGTGGTGTGTCAAGGCAGGGGAGAAGAACAGTGTTGCTCCCTCCACCGTGATTTCAGTGTTTGTCTGACAGACCATGGGAGAGGAGACGGAACCTTTCTGACAAGACTGCAAAAGGTAGGGGCCTGGGACTGAAGTACTGTGAATGAAGACATTGGGACAAAAAGCTGCCGAGCTCCATAGCTTGTTGTTCTGAGAAAAGGGTGGGGGGCTTACAGGTAGGACTGCAAACATAATGAGGAAGAGGCATGGACCTCAGATGCTTGTCTCCAGAAACAGAACAGGAATTTCCACACATTGAAAATTCATAAATTAAATATAAGAGGAAAAAACCCCCCAATTAGGAAAATAATGATTCAGAGCAGTATTTGGATTATATGAAGCATCTATTGAACAATGAGTATCAGATGACCTTGAATACACAGAATCTTCAATAGAGAACCAATGGAAAATTGTTATGTCATTGTGTAATCAAACATGGTAAGGTAGTTCATAGAGCTGAAATAAAGTCAGGCTTATTACTGGTAATCCTTAACATCAGAGTGTCTGACTTTGCAACATTAATAGTTTCTCAACATATGATTATTAATACAGTACATGGACCTGGTATAGCCTATAGGCCAGGAACTGCACTACTGCAAAGTGAGTTAGGTTCTTTATCTCATTAATGGCTTAAATTAAATTAATTAACAACTGTTTACCTTTGCTCTGGCTCCAAGCCATAAGGATTCAAAAGAACACATCCTTCACAGAGCCAGATTCTGTGTATTCTGCAATGAGACGGGACCAAATGGTAATGATATAAAAAAATCCTTTCATTCTTGTCTTCCTTTCTTCACACAAACATGTGCAGCTGTGGCCCATATCTGCTGAAAATAGTCATCACCACAATATGGCAATGAATATTTTCAACCATTCTTTTAAGAAAGCTTTTATCTTTTCTTGGCCTCACAATGTCTCCAGGCAATCTATCTCCATTGTCAGGGCCTTGTTTTGTGAAGTATTGTTTCAAGAAGCATAGCCCAGGACTTTTTTTTTTTCCTGGTATGTTCCTGGGAAGGAGTTAATTTGTAGATGGCTTCAGCAGTGTATCAGATCACAGTCCTCAGCCTTGCAGCTGCCATGTGCCAGCTGCTTCCCTTGCCACAAAGAGCCTATGACCTGTTTTGCCCTGGCTTTGGGTGCATTTAGTTTGCAAGCTGGCCAGAAACTGATGTTGGGTACCTGACTACAAATATTGGTAAAATATTGTGTTTATGAGTTATGGGAATGTGCCAGATTCCATTGCTGTGGAATAAATGTGTCAACGCTTCAAGAAGGTGATGTGAGAACTGTTGTTTCCAGCTCCAAGGCTTTGCTTTGCTGCAATGGTTTACCCCTGCTTCAGGTTCTCACAGTTATTTCCATAACTGCAGTGGTCGGAAGCTTTTAAAAATACAAGCTACAATTTCTAGGGCATGGTTTACAGTAAGTGAGTTGTCCATAGGCTGCGGAGCTTGGGAAGCAGGGGCTCTGACTGTGCAGCAGAGCAGCAGGCTGTGCACCCCAGACAAGCTCACGCCACTCAGGACCGCTGTTCTGCCGATTCCTCTGAGAAGTTTTTGTTGGGCACCTTATGCCGCGCACTGTTGTGCACGTCACCTGTGAGATCAGTTCTCCACCCTGGTCTGCTGTTGGGCCACTCTTCTGTCCGGTGTTAGGTGAAGCATGGCTCACGTTCGTACTCGCTCAGCCTCAGGCATGTGGTGAGATGTTTGGAGGGGATCTCAGGCTTACAGCATTGCATTGTTAACAACAGTGCTCTAGGTGAAAAAACAGCAACTTCTGCAGTTTGTGAACCAGCCTTGGCTTTCAGAATGACCCCAATAGCTCAGGAGACAAGTGACCTGAAACCTGCGAGAATATCTATATACTCTGGTTTTGCCGAGGAATATCCCCTCTGTTCTCTGTTGTCAAAAATTGACAGTAATAATATCTCTTCTTTTTAATTCAAAGTAGCAAATAATCCTGCACCTTCCCTGCCAGATTGAAATATCTTTAAAACTTTTTCTCTTTTAACTGTTTGAATTGCTAATGGTGCATCTTGGTGTGTCAGGTGTTTTCCAGGCATTTTGTAAAACAATCCTTGCCTTACTGTGCTTACAGTGTAAGGGTACAGAAAATCTGGAACTGGAAATTCGGAATGGGGTGAGGCTAGTAGCAAGCAGCATCATGGTCCTGGAGAATAGGCCTGGAGGGACCTGGGTCTAATTTGGAGTATGGGGAACACAATGCAGAAAGCATTTGAATCACTCATTCTCATCAAGTACCTGTGAAGCCCACAGGCAAATTATGCCTCACCTCCTTTAACGACCAGGCCAAATATGAAATAGCAGTCTGCTGCTGCTGCTAGCAAATTGAGAAACAAAAGACGTTTCTGTTCCCTCATTCCCCCTCAAGCAAATAGCAAATATCAGGGATGCCAGGCCTTTTGTTTTTAGATCAGTAATTTGACAACTACACTGTGAACATTAACTAATAGCAAGGACAATTAACATGTGGCATAAGATAGCAAGAGAATCCCAAACCAAAACACTTTCCCCTAGGAACAGGGAAAACTGGGATAGGGCTATGGATGTTTCTGTTCAGACATAAGTGATCAGGAGCTCCCTTCTACATCCGACATTGAGTTGTCCGCAGACATGTAAGGTGCTGCTGCAGGCTGAGGTGTGAGACAGGGTGCCTCTTTTAGGCTTTCCAGAGGCAGCTCCTGTTCCCATGAATGCTTTGGACAGTGAATGGCATTGTTCTGGGGGCTGCAGCTTGCACCAAGAGGTTTTATACACTATGTCTACTCCCTCCTGTCCTGACCCCTCCTGACTCCTGGACATCTGTAAGGGGACACCCCTGAGAGGGTATCTGTGAAGAAACGTTTATTTTGCAGTGAAGGGGTAATCTCATAATAACCAGGGAGTTCCTCCAAGTTCCTGGGAGTTCCGAGTGAACCTTGCCCAGTGTTGCTGGCTGAAATGTTGCAAACAAAAATACAATGGAGGCTCTGAATAAGACAGAGAAGCTCAGCACCCACAACCCATGTTTATTTTCTCCAGAGATGAAGGGGGGACTGCAGGTCAGCAGGAATTGTGCGTTCTGACTGGTATTTATTGACTCAGAAGTCCTTGCTGACAGACAGATAGACAGTCAGGCAGGGAAGGGTTCCATTACAGTGACGTCGTTTCTTTCCCTCTTCTCCCCTGAGGCTCTCAGTGCTGGCACTCTTTACACATTGCTGTGGCTTCTCCAGCTGGTGCTGGGGCGAATGGCAGCTGCCTTTCACCTCGCCGGCGCTGGAAGCCTGGCTGCCCCCGGGGAGCACGACCGGCAGGCTTTCAGCGACACACGGCAGCACATCTATCAGAGATGTATCAGCAACACAGAGCTTCGTGTTCAGCCTTCCCTCTGAGACATGGGTTGAGGCTGGAGGTCTGGGTCACGGGCTGAAGGTGAACCCTGTGTGGCTACGGGGGATCAGTGTACGGGGTCTATCTGGAGGAGAAATATGTCCCTGAGCTCTGTTCAGCACCTTTTCCACCTTCCATTCCCTGATGCAGTCACTACTAATTAGGTCTTCAATTGCCCTACTCTAATATTGTGCTTTAGGAGACATTTGAGTCCTTCCTGTAAGTGACAGTAAGGCAGGTCTGCTGACAGCTATATGCAGGGATGCAGCAACACTCTGACACCCCAAAAGTCATGGCTTTAATACTTCGATTCCTAGTATGGATCCTCTAGAGTGTCCCTTTGCCTTTAAGACCATGCTGGAGACTTATATCTATTGCAAGCAGTACAGTCACCTATGCTTTTAGCCACCAAAAGCAACTTTTTTGGATGACCCTTCACTGGCAATGTAAAATACAGTACGCTTCATCCTTTGTCAGAATAGAGAAGCAAAATGTACATGTTTCAATAGCATGAGTTTTTTCTCTTGTCCCCACTCTCTCCACTGGCTTTTTAAGATTAATTATCTCATTTTGAGCCCATTAAATCAAAGGATGCAGCAGACTGGGGTACAGGTATCATAGAATCATAGAATCATGGAATGGTTTGGTTTGGAAGGGATCTTAAAGATCATATAATTCCAAAATCCCTGCCGTGGGCAGGGACACTTCCCACTAGACCAGGTTGCTCAGAGCCCCATCCAACCTGGCCTTGAACACTTCCAGTGATGGGGTATCCACAGCTTCTCTGGGCAACCTGTTCCAGTGTTTCATCAACCTCACAGTACAGGATTTCTTCGCAATATCTAATCTAAACCAACTGTCTTGCAGTTTGAAACCATTTCCCCCTGTCCTGTCACTCCATGCCCTTGTGACAAGTCCCTCTTTAGCCTTCTTGTAGCCCTTTTAGGTACTGGAAGTTGCTATAAGGTCTCCCTGGAGCCTTCTCTTCTTCAGGTTGAACAACCCCAACACTATCTGGTGTGTTTGCAGCATGGACAAGGGAATCACACTGATCTCTTCCTTAGTGAAATTTATACTAGGGATGCTAAAAATTGGCAATGAGAGTGCCCTTTGAGATTCAATCTCCATGAATAAGATGTCTCTGCAAATATACATGCACATGAATGAGAATCCAAGCATCAGATAATTTAGTCCACTTCTTGATTGCCAATGCAAGATTATGCGCAAAGAGTACAAGTTTTGTTTTAACAGTCTTAAATCATGAGGGATCTTCCATATTTGTATTCTGGCTGTTTTTCTAGTAATTTGATTCATGCAGTGAGGCATGGTTGCAACACCTTCTGTTCTGTGACAGAGTGCTTCTTACATCACCTAACATATATGGAATTCTTTTCAGGCTCTACCTCATTAAAACCCGATGCTTAGATCTCCTGCTTCTCTAATGTACAGGGGCAGATCTAGGCATATTTTCACTTTGAAAAGATTTCCTCTCCTTTTCATTAATGACAGCTGTACAGCTGTCTAAAAACTGTGGATATTTCCTTCTACACTGCTGGATGTTTACTGTCTTTGTAATCTGTTTTGGAGAGGCACATGCATTTGTTCCCCCAGTAAAGCTCCTTTAAGTAGAACCTATTTTCCCTAACGTGACCTTCCCAGTAAATAGGAATAAAGAGGTTGAGGGGTTCAGTGTGTGTGTGGTGGGTGCCAGAGATGGGATGGTACTGCAAGGAAAATGCTTTCCTGTCTATGTCTTAGCTGCTGAGAATGCCTCATGTCAAGGGGCTGAAAAAGAGCATCTCTGTGTGATGGTGCATATAGAGCACCTTCAGGGTACGTATAGGTGCACATCAGCTTACAGTTCTAAGTATAAGAAGGCCAAACCAGCCCCTAAACATTTTATCCTCTAGTCTTGCTGAGCTTTCGGTCTAGCAGAGCAAAATATATTGCAAGCAGGCAAGTACTTGGCAGAGTTATCAGCACTCTAATGGGCTTCTGTGCCTGAAGAGGGAGTAGCTTGACCATAGAGTTTCACCTGTGGGCTGACTTACATAACTGGGATGTCCCAAGACAGTTCCTGTTTGAATAAGAGCACATACATAGGAACAAAGCATTTTGATATAAAAGCAAACTTGATGATTACCACTCTGTTACATGACTGTCCCACGGCAACTGTATTTTCTCTATCTTTAATCCACTGCTTTTCTCACCTTTCCCCGTGAGGTGCAGTGTCTTTAGGTCAGTGGCTTTCAAGATGTGACCACAGATTTCTGAAAGTTGGGGGACTGCTTCTAAAGGGTCTGTGAAATAAAAGCCATGTACATGTGCTGTGCTGTAATCTATGCATGTGAAATGTCTACAGTAGATAGCTGTCTGTGTGCCCATTGGGATTGTCAGGAAAGCAAGATTGAGAGTTTTTCTTGTGGGAAGAAGTAGGATATTTAAATCCTAAATTTATGGCAGTTTTGTAATCTCTAGATTCCTTTAGTTCTCCCTTGTTTCAAGAGAGGCATGCAGGTTGGTACTTTGTAGATTGATGGCACCTCTCAGGAGTGTCCTGTGCATGCAGGAAGAAAGCATACACAGTACAAGGGTGTTCACATTTGATTGGAATAGGTTCCATGCTACAGAAGTATACTGTACCTGGCTCAAATTCCTGTGTGTGGAAATCTTGGACATGACATCCATGCACAGGGAAGATGCTGACATCAAAGAGTGAAAGTTACCTCTTTAACAAGAGCAGGCACAGATGCAAACCTGTCCTGGATTTGGAGGTGAAAATTTTTTGATCCTGTGAAAATGAATATAAATCAATTATGTCTGATCTCTAATTCAGATCCTATTTAATCCCTTTCAAGGACACTCCGTTGTGTTTTCTTGCTTTTACCCTTGCTCAAAGTGCTACCACGGCCCACTTGGCCACCATGTTAACTTTTGATCCTGGTTTTGCTCAGCACCTCTAAGCCCCTTTTCTTTGGAGCCTGTGGTTGCATCTGTTTGTGGCAGCTGTATTCTAGAAACAGATTCTTTCGCTGTTTATGCATTCACTCCAAAACAAGTGACGGTCTGGTACAATGGATGGAACAAAAGCTTACATGCATTGTTACTTGTCGCTAGATCTTAACCTTTCCTTGCAAACGTCAGCAAAGTCAACTTAGCTTAGTTATCTGTGTCATTGCAGAAGAGGAAAGAGAATTTGCTGGTTTTCCTTCTACCAGTGAATACTCAGCAATGAAGAGTGTTTACAGCAGAGATAACCTACCCATGTAGTGCAGGTCTACGGTCTTACTGCCACTGATCCATAGCTTCGGTCTAGGAAAAATTAATTTTGGCAGCGTGGCTAGAGGCAGATTAAAGCATTTTTTAAAAATAGCAAATCTCTGGGTTCTTTGACAGATCTCCTTTTGGTTTTGTTTCTTTCCCAAAATACCTTGTGATTTCACGCAGACTAACAGAATAATATGAGGTACTATGTCTACATAATTTATACATAATATCTATACAATACAATGCAGACAGCTGATCCTCCACAGAAATATATACTCACAATTTTGTAGGTTTATAAGTTTAGCTACCTTAACTGATGGTGGATGTCCACAGATACTGAATGTTGTGTATGCAGAGAATGAATCTAAAATATAGTTATATACTGGAAGCTAATGAAATTTTGTTGAACATTAGTGCATTTTGACATATGTGAGGATAGAGGGAAAATACTTAATTAAATTATGTTGTCTAAAATAAGCACTTGTGCACTTACCTAATCGTGGGTAGAAATGAAATTTTTGTCACTGGCTCTTGAGCATGCATATTTAAATTGGAAAGTCTTAGTTTTTGGTTTCAGGTTTTGCAATACAGATCAGTTGTACTATGAACTGGGTGTTACGAAATATGAAGAGGCAAGTGGTGTTGTTGGTGCTTTTCTTTAAAGGCTTGACTGCTTCCACTTTTGTCAAGTTTTTGTTTTATGTATATCCTGTGTCCCCCTACTTTATTTCCTCGTCTCTCAACTGCACCTTTATGCACCTGAATGCCTGTTATTAACAGGCATTAACACTGTTAACACTGCAAACTTAATTTTCAGAAGGGCAGCAAAAACCAAAAGCAGTTGCCTTTGGCTTCAACTGGAATTCATCACTTCAGAAAATCAGGCAGTTCTCTTTTTCAGTTGGAAGAACAGATTCTCTTCTATAAAATAATGCTTTGAATTTGCAATTTAAAGAACTTCCAATCTATGTAGATTTTAAAACACTGTGTACATGCTACGTTTGTACAGGAATCTGGCAGCCATTTCTAAGGAGCATTAAGCAACAAGATCCTGTAGTGAGCAGCAGAATTATTTTTTATTTAGAGATTACATAACTCTGACAAAATGGAAACCAGCCCCTGTGCTTCACTGTAGACCAGAACTTTCTCTTCCCAGATGGAGGGTGACCTTTAATTGTGTCAGTTCCACCCCACATCCTCAGAAAACAAGGGCAGCTGCTTCACACATGAAAGGAAGCAGAGACTGAAGCAACCATGTTGATCAAGGATAGATCAAGACTGAGGTAAGCTTACAAGAGCTACACAAAACCGACTCCATCCGTCAGTCAGATGGACTGCTCCAAGAGTGTCCAGGTAAAAATAACTGGTCTTAAACATCACAAGTTGAATTAGCCACCAACCTACTACTGTCCCTTTAGCAGCCACTGTTCTAGCAGTACTGATGCATCCAGCAAAGCTGCCTGTCACTGCTAATCCATGGGGGTTGGATCACGAAGCGTTTGATGCTAGCAGTACAAAGAGTGACACTGAGCTGGAGGAGGAGGACTGGGCAGGCAGGGAGCTGATGGTGCCCTCGGGCTCAGTCTGCTGGAGGAGGAGTTGCCATTTGGACTTCATGTAACTGGGACTCATGGCAAAGAGAGAGAAACTAGAAACACACCAAGTATTCTGTCCTGAGTAAATTAATCAGTACTAGTTAATTAATCAGTACTTCCATACTCCTTATCAATAATTGTCCTAAAAAATCCACCACCATCTATGCTCCCCTATCTTTCGCTCCTTTTGTTCCAGTCACTCTTCTAAACATTCAGAGTTTTGATTCTCTTTCATTGTTCCTTTAATGTCTTCATGGTGCAGGGGGTGAGTAGGCAGGAGGTGCTGGGACCTGTTCTGTGGAGCAGCTGTGATTTCTTCCCGAGGATGTGTGAGAGTTGGGAAAGATTGCGAGGTACAATTTTTTATGGTACGCTGAAAGGCTTTCTCCATCACCCTGAAGAAGGACC
Source organism: Atrichornis clamosus (assembly GCA_013400975.1). NCBI lineage: Eukaryota > Metazoa > Chordata > Aves > Passeriformes > Menuridae > Atrichornis > Atrichornis clamosus. Next base: position 25,170 of record WBMZ01008540.1, on the reverse strand, counting down.
TGAGGAGTGGTGAAAAGGTATAGAGTTGTCAGCCCTGAAACAAAAGCATTTGCACAGTTGGGAAGTAACTGGACAGTGTCTGCATCCTCTGATGAACTGAGACAATTGCATTACCCACAACTTGTCATAAATCAGCCGGTTCTCTGCTCTGAAATAGGCACTCAGTGTTTGCTCTGCTATTCTTTAAATTTCAGGGCCCTTGGTCAGAGAAATGACTTCAGTGCTGTGGTGGCATGGAGTCACAGCAGTAAAGGCTTTATCATTTCTTTTGACAAAGTTGTCACAGAAGGCAGTCACGAGTTAACACACAATTTTAAAATAGGAATTCACTTTGACTGTTTATGTTAACTTTCTGTGAACAGTCTTGCAATTTACTTTTATTGACAAGAAAATCTGTTAAAAGTCAATGTCAAAGATACATGTGTGTGCATTTAAGTAAACTAGCTCTAAGTTCTCATGCATAAGCATTCAGTTTTGAAGTGCTTACACATTCCCTGAGCCAAAGGAATGGAAACAATACAATGTGATTTATCTGACCAATCAAACCTAACCCAGACAGCTGCGGTGCAGGCTCTCCTGCTGGCTGCTATTTTCATGCCGGCAGAAGAAGAGGGTAGATGCCTCAGATCATTGTGTTTTTGTTGTGATCTTGGCACTCCACTCTTCTTGCTGGTGACTCAGAAGCTAGAAAAAGTACAACCTGCCTTGAAGGGTCAAAAGGGAAAAGCCCAGGAAATCTGGTGCTCACCAAACAACTGCCTATCCGTGGTGTTCACTGCGTTTGACCTTTCATTTCTATACTTGAATATGGATATGTTGATAGGGAGGAGTTTTCATGCTGTGCTGGATATGAAATCTCACCCCTTTTAACTGATCCAAAATCACTGAAGGAACCGTGAACAAATTCTGTGCACCAAGTAGCATATTTGGACAACATATGCTGACATTTGGTGTCACACAGTGTTGTTCTCATGCAACATGGAGGATGCATGACATCACTGAAATTACAGCTTCAAACCATACCTTGTATCACTCCTGTGGGCATATCCCTATGAACAATTCAGAAATAAAATACAAAGGCCTCATTAAAAATAAAAAACCCAACTACTACCAAGAACCAACGTCTAGATTGCTCAAGGACATGCCAAAACACTGGCAAAGCTGCTGCCAAACCTGAAGATGTCTAAATTCCTTACAGGGCTATTCCATTGCCAACAAGCCTCCTTGTGATCTTGAAGGTCTGATGCTGAGCAGTTAAATCTTGTAGCACAGCATGCAGCCTGCAAGGTCTTGAGAAGAAAACCAGCGAGGCTTTAGCAGGATTCCCCTGCACATCCCTCAGGGCTCTGTAATACCACAGAAATCCATGCCTGGGATTCAGGCAGGTTATGTTCATGCTTGTGATGTGCTGGTGGTCCCAGCTGGCAGCATGGATTAGTTTGTAGCTCCCTGCCCATGCTAGTTCTTGCCATCTCTCTTTCTTGTCTTTCCTCCATCTTAATCCATTACTGGGAGTCTTTGCAAAGAATTTGGGAGAAGAAGTAATCTGACGACAGGTCTGTATTTTCAAGGGGCACATTTTAACTGTGGTGTGCACTTGGAACAAAATGACACTCAGAATGCAGTGCTCCTCAAGACAAATACTTAATTAGCTCTAGCAGCATGTCCTGCTTGCTGTCTAAAGTGTATTTTCAAATAAAAATCTGCCTATAAAAACAAATTATTTTGAAATCAAAAAAATTGAGTGTCTTTCCCTTTTCAAACCAGAAATCAAAGACAGATGGATATATGTGTGAATGCTGCCATTTTTTTATTTGTTACTGATTCCCGCCATGTTTTCAGGTGAAACCCCTCTGCCTCCCAAGGTGCCTAGACTGAGAAGGGACCATTTTCCGAGGTGTGGGGAGGGTCCCGATGGGAGCTTCTGGTGTCCCCTGAAAGGGTAGGAGCAGCGGACATCTGCTGCACACGTTTCATGCAGCTCTTGTTTGCAAGCAGTGCGGTGCATCTCACACATTTTCTCAATCTGTATTCCAACCAGGTAGGATTGACAGCTGGAGAAAACCATATATTCTGGGTGCTAAATAGGTTATCCGCCATCCGTAAGAAAGAAAAGCAGTGAGCTTTACAGCCGTGCCTCCCGGCCGTGCCCTTGGTTGTGACTTTGCCACTGGCAAGGCTGAGTGCCTGACCCCTGCTAACGTGCGGTGCCTTTAATAAGGAGAGGGAGGGAAGTAATTTTATACTCAGCGTGTGAGTGATTCATGTTCTCAAAGGGGATAAAAACGTTATTAGAAAATTCTCCTGCCAAATGTGTGGCAAATGAAACCAATTTATTAATGCTGTGAAGCCAACGTGTGAAATTGGGATAAAAGGTGAGGTGCAGTGTCTCACCCCTGTGCTTACTGTGACAGAATGTGCTGCAAGACAAAGAGCTCTTGTCCTTGGAAAGGGGATGCTGCTGTTGTGACCACGTGCACTAGCAGCAAACAAGCACAGCAAGTTTTCTTCAGCACAGATGCACTTCAAAGTGTTGGGGTGAGAGATGCCAAGTCTGAAAGTGCAGACCTTGATCATGAGCGATCAGGCTGCTGATTGAAGCCTGTAAAACATTGTCAGTACACCTTTGAAAATGCTTTTATTCGTTTCATAGTTCAGGGCTTCCCATTCGTTTAGGGTTATTATTTATTTTATTATGTGCTAAGCAGTCTCAGTGTTCTCTGTGTCTAACAAGACACGAAACAAAAGCAGTCCCAGACCCCAAAATTCCCCTGACTTGCAACAAAGTCCACACAAGTAAGGCATGGGTTTGGAGCCAAGAGGCCCAGACATGGCCCATGCTTTTATAGTAATGTATTTTACATGGGATGATGATGAAGGTGACCATACGCTCGTGAAATACCTATAAAGCAGGTGCTGTGCTATTGACAAAAGCAAGGTGAAAGAGGTTTATATTGAAGTGACTCTTGAGAGGTCAAGAGTTCTCTGCCCTGGTGCCCTTAAGCTGAAAAAGCCTGTGACTCTTCCTGCATTTCCCTGGTTTTTGCTCTCTCTCTGCCAACACCATGCTTGATGCAACCGGACAAGACTGGAACAGTATGGATGGAGCTATAAGCAGGATGAGCAAGTCTCAGCTCTACTTCTTCTTACCTCATATGCAAATAGCATCATCTGACTGTTTTCAGCACCTGGAAAACATCAGCATCTGGATGAAGAACAGTCAGCCAGAGCCTGTCAGGACAGAGGAAATCTGTGGAGGAATTTCTGCCTTGAAAAAGCTTATCTTTTCCAGAACAGTATCTGACTTCAAATTATCATGTAAGTAGTCATACACAGTTCTCCTGGATTCCTTTCTCTCCCTGAACAGTCCCCAAAGCACAGATTCTAATAACTCTGTTTCTTAGCTGCAGGTATGTAAAAATCTGGGCCTTGTTCAATCAAATTCTGATTTCACTGCGCAATCATCATCTCCAAGGTGGTTTGTTGCATTAGTTTATACTCAGAAACAAGGCTGAGGATTGTTCTGATCAATTTCTGTAGAACTATAACCCAGGCATGAGCTCAGCCTATCCAAGCCCAATCTTTCTGCTCACGTTTCATTCAAGAAAGTACTTGTCATATTATCCCCATACTCTGGCAGAGGGGCAGAAGGGTCAAGCTTTGAACAAAGAAGTGAAATGGATTCTGAATATTTCTGGACAAGAAGTGTGAAAACTGCCTGTTGTTCTTTCATGCTGAAGAGGAATGCTTAGGAATTTGATGAAAGACTATAAGGCATAAAATCTAGCTGCTATAGTCAAGCACATATAGAGTATGGGTGGCTGCATGTCTTTTCTCATTTACCTTACGGACTGACCCGTAGATGAAGTTGTGCAGATTCAATGTATTCTCAAAACTATGAGGGTTTTCTCAAAACTTTGAGTTTTTGAGGATTTTTTCTCCCCAATCTAGCTTTTATTAATGAATCTCTTACTGGTAAATTTATTCAGATGTAGGATTTCTTCAAGCTTCTCTCATCTACCATTGTGTGACTTTTCTGCCTGCCATTGAACCACCAAACTCATTCCACAAGATCTTAACATTATCTGTATTTTGTCTAAAGCAGGGATAAATCAATTAGTTTCTGGCATAATATTAACATTTTATTAGCATAAGTCACAGAGCTGAGTGATCCAGAATCTGAATTAATTCTTGGGATTAGTGTAAAGTACCCACAGTCATCTGTCAGGTAAATGTCTCCATCTATCTGTGTTTATGGCTGGATTCGAAAGGTGAAGTTTGCAGAATCAGTAGCTCAGTCCCTGACCTCCATATCATCAGCTAACAGCACTCAGCTTTCTTGCCACTACACAAGAGTCCTTCCAAGACTGGAAAAAGCTAAAGCTGGTTGTCAGCACACAGAATCCTGAAGTAGAGTCCAAGGTCTCTAACACATAAAAAAACACAAATAAATAAAGCCTATCACTGATTGGCAGGAAAAAATATTCAAGCTCCATATGTGCTTCAGAGTTCCCAGACTCATGAGAGGGTCCAGTGTCACACTCCTAATCCAGGCCCTGCACTGTTTTTACCTTCACAAGCTGTTCATTGTTGTTTCAAGTTCCTAGTTCCTGTGTCTCTTAACTTAGTGAGTGAGCTTCTACATACTCTACATTTTAAGAACATCTTTGAGACTCAAAGCTTATTTCCAGCATTTGTCCACCCTCTTTATGGAAGTGACCTCAGAAATACCTGGCTGTGGGCTCACTCAGTTGTTAAAGCCAAGGAAAATCTTAGGTGTTTATTGCACTTTGAAATGCATTCAAGTATGCACTTGCCTGGAGTTTGGATGTGCTTAGTATTTTCTGTCTAATCAGTTGTTTTCATGCATTCTTCGGGCTCTTCAACATCGAGAACTGAGTACCTTCTATCCATGAACTTTCCTAGAAGAACCTTCAGAGCGGGTGGAATCTGTAGACAACCTAGGCAAAGGATACCTGTGCCTAGATTAAGGCAAGAGGAACACCTGGAACTGCATCTCAGAAGATGAAGCCTGAGATGAATAGGCTGTTCAAACCATTCTCCGACAATCTGTTAATCATATTCCCACCATTTTTTTTTTCTTCTTGCTCTCTAAAACAAGAGTACTACTACAATCCAGTCAGCCATCAAGAAAGCCAGGAAATTGTCTCTGTTTGAAGAAATCTTCTCCATGGTGTCCCTGGAGACCACTGTGCTATATTTCAGGGGATCTAAGAGTTTACAGTCTAGTGCTAATTCTGGAAATGCATTCCCTAAATAAAGACTGTTACTTTCTCAGTTCTAGGTCACAGACTTGTTATCTGAATTGGCTAATTCCTCGCTAAAACCTATCATGGGTCAGTGATTACAGACAAATATAGTTTGAATATCAGTAAACAGAATAGAAGACAAATAACTCCATTAATTCTGCAACTAAGGGAACATGGATGGCAACTTGTGGTATTCACGTGGCATCCACCACAGTTTTGATGTCTAATAGTGACACCAGAGAACTGAACTTCTTTCTCTAATGGCCTTCAAGAGTGGCTTCCTGAATGGATTCTCTGGGGTCAGTGAAGAGCTAAGCTTACATTGCCATCTCCCCATCAGTAGGGAGGCACTGGCAAGAGCTTTCCTCTACATGTAGTGACCGTTGTGTTGACTGAAGTAAATATCTGTGAAATATTGTCACTTGTGTCAGATGTATTTGAAACTGGCTAACTAGTTCAAGTGACATTGTGAGAAGATAGAGAATAGAATGGAAATTCAAAAAAAGCAATTTAACATCACTATTGTCCATCTTCCCCTTTGACAGCCCACATGTCCTCATAAGCCTAGCTTCCTCAGGAAGCACTTCAATTTACTCTATGAGCAACAAAAGCACCCAGCAGACTTTCCTGCCTCAGTTTGGCAATTTTGTTTGTTGAATGGAGACTTAACTGTCAAAATTATGGAAAGGACAATTAACCGGTTTCTGATGTCACCTCTGTTGGTGTGTCAATCCTTCGGAGCTCTGCTGAAGTCACCGGAATTACTCTGTATTTCCACTGATGTGAGTAGATTAAAACATAGCCTCATTTGTGCTGTAACTAACTTTTTTAGGGAAGCATATATTTTTCCATTTAGTATTATAATGCTTAATTGGGAGTTGTTTGTTATTATAGGGTTATTGTCATACGGCCTAAGTGTTAGTGGGCAGAGTCATCTGTCAATGTAATTTTGTATTTCCTCAAATCCCTGATCCTTGGGTGTCTCAGACACAGTGCTTTAGCCAGCAGCAGTGCAGATGTGACTGAGCTGTAAGAAGCTCTTGGTATTGCTTTGCCACATAAACTGTGATTTATAGCTGTGTATCATATCATCTGCATTTGTTGTTTGCAGCTATATAGCAGCAGTGCTCTTCACAGTGTGCCAGAACTGTATTTGGTCTTGGTTGCTAACATTTTCACAGCAGGACTGTGTGATTTTGGCTGGGCCTAGTTAGCATTCGTATGTATTTGCATACATGTAGGCATTCGTATACATGCCCTCTTGTGCCTGCTCCACTGTTCTGCAAATCCGTTTCATGCTGGTCTCAAAATCATAAAATGGTTTGGGTTGGAAGGGGCCTTTCAAGGTTCCAAACTCCCTGCAAAGAGCAGCGACACCTCCCGTTAGATCAGGCTGCTCAGAGACCTGTTCGACTCGGGCTTGAATGTTTCCAGGGATGGGGCATCTACCACCACTCTGGAGGCAGCCTGTTCCAGTGTTTCACAACCCTCACTGTAAATATTACCTTCCTTACAGTTAATCTAAATCAACCCTGTTCTAGTTTAAAACTATTACCCCTTGTCCTAATCCAACAGGCCCTACTATAAAGTTCATCCCTTTCTTTCTTATAAACCCCCTATAAATACTGTAAGGCTGCTATAAGGTCACCCACAGCCTTCTCCTCTCCAGGCCGAACAACCCCAACTCTCTCAGCCTTTCTCCATAGGAGAGATGTTACAGCTTTCTGATCATCTTCATGGCTCTCCTTTGGACCTGCTACAAGGCCCAATATATATATATATAATATTTAAGTCTTGCAGTATTTATCACCACAAAGAAAGAGTGTCCTGACAAAGAGCTAGACTGTGAGACCCTGATTGAGAGACAAAGGTCAAAGTGGGACATGTAAATATATGCCTTTACAATGAAGGGTCTTACAGCAGTTTGTGTAGTGACAGTTGGATTAATTTACCTAAAAACTGGAAAGCACATTCTTGAAGATAAGTGTTGTCAGGGGGTGGTGTCAGTGAGGGTGTGCTGGTTTATACTGGGGTAGAGTTAATTTCCTTCAGAGAGGCTGGTATGGGGTTATGTTTAGGATTTGTGCTGAACAGAGGATTAATAATATAGAGATGTTTTTGTTGTTACTGAGCAGGCCTTACACAGAGTCAAGGCCAGTTCTGCTTTTTGTACTGCCAGGCTGGCGAGGAAGTTGGGTGTGCCTGGGAAATTGTGAAGGGACACAGCCAGGACAGGTGACCCAAACTCACCAAAGGGATATTCCAGACTATGTGGCATCATGCTCAGTATTTGAAATGGGGGGAAGAAGGAGAAAGAGGGGATGATTGGAGTAATGGTGTTTGTCTTCCCTAGTCTCTGTCATGCGTGACAAAGGGCCCTGCTCTCCCGGACATAGCAGAAAACATGGCTACCTATGGGAACCACTGAGTTAATTCCTTGTTTTGCTTTGTTTGTGTGCACAGCTTTTGCTTTCTCTGTTACACTGTCTTTATCTCAACCCATGAGTTTTCTCACTTTTACCCTTCTGACTCTCTCCCCGATTCTGCTGATGGGGGTGTGAGCTGGTGCCTGTGTGGGGCTTGGTCGATGGCTGGGGTTAAACCACAACAGAGGGCCAGCTGCTCCCTAAGGAATGGGAACCTGGAAGCCAACAACAGTAACATGCCTGGCAGGGCAACAGGTTTACTAGGCAAGGTTTAGTTCCACCATACCCAAATGATGTAAGTGGAGTAGACCAGACTCAGGTGCAACCAAGAGTCCAGCTCATCAGGCAAGCTTGTGATGATGAAGCAAGTGCAAGGTCATGACAGGAAGTCAATCCACTGGACAGAGCCCAGTGATCGTGGGGAAGATCTGTAGGGGCAAGACAGGTCCATGAAAAATGTCCAAAACATGGGGCTCAAGATCAGGTACAGGCAAGACTGTGGCTTCTCTGGAGACCATTAGCCCTACAACAGAGCTCAAGCAAGGGCTGTAGTTAGCTCAGGGCTGAACCTATAGGGAGCTCCTGGGCCCATGGACAGGGTATATGAGAGCGTTCCAGGTGTAAGGCTGATCAGAGCTACCAAGGCCCATTAGTGCAGTCAGGGCACTGAGAGCTTTAAACTGAAAATAGTGTAGAACTATGGCTCATGGTTTAGATGAAATTTTCCTCAGTACAAAATGCCCTGTAAGTATGCTTTCCATGTGCTCGTATTCTGCTTGAACTAGCCCATATGAAAAAACATTTTCTATCTAAATTGATTATGGTCTAGAGCTAATGTGAGCTCTAGATCTTGCAGGAAATCAAAGGAGCTTTGCCTGCAAGATTCAATGCATTTCCAGGGAACGTGGCTAGTGTGTGTTCATTGAGTTTTTTCTTAGTCTGTTAGTCTCATGTTGTGTGAAAGGGAGTAAAGAGCATGATCTCTTTACTTAATGGAAAACAGATGCTATGCTTTCAGTTTGGGCCAGTATTACTCTATATTAACAGAAACACTCAGCTGAGAACAGGTCTCCAAAAGAGACTTGTTCTGCAAACGAAAAAATTGTATCTTCAGCTTCCCCAGAAGACCTGTAGGCCATGTGATTGAGCTGCATTGTGGGAAACTGCCTAAAGTCCCCACAGTGCCTGATCCACACTCGCAGCCCTTATCTCATGTATTCCAACTGAGAACTCAGTCCAGAATCCTGTTGGGTCTTTTGTGGAAATCCAGCAGCTCATGTATTCCAACTGAGAACTCAGTCCAGAATTCTGTTGGGTCTTTTGTGGAAATCCAGCAGCTCATGTGATAAATGCCACTTTCTATGATTGTGTATTAATTGGAGTTGGGACTTGAATCTTATTTTCACCTTCACTAGGCAAGTTCCACATCTGCTGAATGTGCTGAAACAGTCACTTGGAGCCAAGGGGAGTAATTTTGACTCCCATTCTGGCCCACTAAATGTCTGTTCATTTGAAGAGGAATCCTGTCCATAGGAGAAATCAAAATGGAGAAAGCTCATCTCAATTGATTGGTCTTTACATGGGTAAAACTGAAATCCACAGTTCTGGTCAGGAAAATGTGTCTTCAGCAAAGAGCTCTACCATAAAACGAATATAATTCCAACTCTTAGTGATTACCATCTCTCCTAGCACCGGACTATATGGTGTTGGAAGCAATACTCACCACTGAGTGGAAGGAAAGAATGCAAGATAATAAGAATAACATGTTTCTCTCTTGATAGGATGCTGAGCACTGTAAATCAGTGTGGATTTCAGCCAGAAAGCGGCTTCAGCCCCTGCTGAGAGCATCAGCAGCACAGAGTTCCCCAACTTTATGTCCCCTTGCAAAAAATTTGTGCAAATTCAAGCACCTCCTCATTGGTTCAATAAATTCTGAAATAGATCTTGATTCTCCATTCCTGGAACTACTGATTTCAATCTCTAGGGATCTGGCATTTCTGTGTATTTTCCCCTTAAAATGTCTCTGGTTGAATGAAATAAAATTGTTTTTCTACTGTGTATTGGCAGAAATAATAGAACATCAGTCATAGAATTCCAATATATTTTCAGCCAGTGTCTAAAAGCCTGTTCAGATATGCTGAGAATTGTCACTTAAACTCAATGCTGGCCTCAACCAGCCTAACCGGACAGTAGCATGTTGTCTTCAGATGAATTGCATCACCTTACACTAAGGTTAAATAGGGTATTTGGAGGGCAATTTCTTTATGCTTTTGCTCTTGTTTTGACAGAGCATGCCCTTTGTGGTGAGCTCTTTGAGTGAAATTCCACAGTCCCCAGCTGGAATGTAAATACAAGTGGAAATCCTTAGGTGGTGAAAAGTGTTGTATCTTTAGTTGGCAAAAAGTCAGGTGAATAAATACAATTTCCATGGCAAACATAACCCATATTAAATGAATAGCGTGGCTGAGTGGTACGTGGTCAATTTGTTTTTCTCTACATGTAGCCGAGCTCTCAAATAGGATTCTGTATCTGGAAATAACTTGTACTGGGATCTCTCCTACATGCCTCATAGCCAGGTTTCTTCCTTTCAGTTTCATGTCCTATTTACCTCCCTCTCAGGATGTAACTAGTGCATCCTGAAGAATTCTTGTTGAGCTATCACACAAAGGATATTCCTTAGATAGCAGGAAATGCAGCTTAAATATACTGTTTGAAAAGGAACTGGTTGGAACTGTTAAATCCCACAGTTAGTGCTGTGCTGAAAAAGAACTAGTTTGAACTGTTAAATCCCACAGTTAGTGCTGTGCTGTAGGGGTGAGTTGTCTTATTGTGAAGTTCTGCTTGAGGCTGACACAAAGTGCTCCTGCCCTGATGGAAGAAAATAACTTTTTTTCACTTTTTTTTGAAGTGAATGGACAAAGGAAGCAGGTAGTCCTGATGTGCTGAAGCCTATCAGCTGGGAAGCAGTAATTTGAAAGTCCAGCTTGTGGTGAATGACTGACTATGACCTTTTGGAGCAGGGCTATGGCTGAGTGAGCCCAGTGAGTGATGGCTGGGTAATCACTGGGTGTATAAACACACAACACTGAATAAAGGGATCCTATTTCCTCTGCAAACAGCGCTGGTCGTATGTATCTGGCACTAGATGTGTGCCTGGTTCTGCTGCCCACACTGCAGAAAGGTGATGAAAAAATGACAAGAGTTTAGAAACTACTACAAATATGACCACAAAAGGAGGCTTCACAATGAGAAATCAACTCAAGTGGAAGTTAGATGAAGGCTCGACAATGGTCTGTAGGTAACTACACAGACAGAAAATTTTGATCGAACAGCTCAGGCACAGGCAGAAATTGCCAAGAGTTTGGAAGTTTACTCATTGTGAGATAGACAAAATCAAACTGTTTGGACACACGGTGAGGCCAAAGAGTTGCTGGAAAAAACTCATCAGCAAATGCAGTATATTCCTCTTTCCTTGAAGTGACTGAGTAAATTTACATTATGGCTTGCAATTCGCCTGTGAGATGTCCTCCAGCTCAGAGGAGTTTTCAGGATTTATATAGGATTTCTGTGCTTTGTATTGCACTGGAAATAAAAATAACCTCCCAGTTTTCTCCTTTAGCCATAAGATCTATGGGCCTGCCTTCTCACCTGCTTCTTTGGCCTGTAGGATTGCTTATCCTCCTTTGTGGCGGGTTTTGAGGACAATCCTGAAAGCTGAGATAGTTTATATTCCTAATCTACAGGAAGGGTGGGTTAAATTCACTGGGATAATTTTTCAAATTCTAATCGTAAACAAAGAAGCTTGCCTATGCTTATTTCAGTTGTGTTATTGTATGAAAATGTCACGTTTGGCAAATAACTGGGATCTTGCTGCTGCTGCTGCTGCCTGTGTCTTCACTCCTCAGCTTCTTCGGGCCAACTGCAGCTGTTGTGTTGGTGCTGAGTGGCTAAGAAAATAATTATCTGGAACTCAGCAGCATATTGTGTGCAAGCAGTGAAATTATTGCCAAGAGTATGTATAAAATAAATTACTGCCACAATCCGTTTAGAAATCCTCACTTTCCTTAGCTCTATGCCATCTCCTTGGACAGTGCTGGTGGGCTGGAACTTTGGCAGGGACTGTGTGTACCTGGGCAGGAGGCTGTGATTTGGCACGTGACAGTGGAAAAGGGAATCAGAAGGGGCTGGCTGAAAGCCTGGTGCTAGAGTTTGCTGTGTTGTGCTGTTGGACCAAGGTAATTTTTCTGAAACAGGCAGCTGGATGAGGAGAGCAGGACTAAGGTAAGAAAGAAGCAGGACAGAGACACATAGTAGGATGGGTTAGAAGGGCCAAATCGGAAGGAAAAAGAAGGGCCATCATTCCTTTCCAGGCTCTGGATTGAAAACTGAGAATAATTATAATTCTTTTTTTATTCACTTACCTATGAACAATACTGTGAGAGGGCTTAATCTCTATATGTAGCATTAAAGGTGTTGACAGTGTCATATTTCTCTCTATTTGATAACACAACATAGATCTGTGTTGGTTGAAAAAATTCCTTGTCCTGTTATGTGCCATATATTGCCACTAGTGTGCCATATTTTTGTGTTTCTAATTTTTCAGGAAGCTTTTAAAGAAAGCGTGTCGTGTGGTTGTGCACTTAAGGGTAGAACCATAGCATGCATCTGCAGGAGAGCCTAATTTACATAAGCAGCATAAAAACCCAAGCACGTTAGATTATTTCTGATTTGAGATTATCTGTCATTACAATGGCTAGCAGGGTTTTCAGTTTCATTTTTCTGTTTGTTGAATGGTGAGGTTCAGCCCAGTAGGTAACTTTAGTCTCTACTCTAGTAGGTAGAGACTGCTTTTTGCAAGACTCGTGCCCTGCACACTGGTGTTACAACTCAGCCTCTGCTGAAATCCTTAGTCTGCCTTCATTTTTCATACTCTTATCATTCCATTTCTATGGAGTCCCAGCTGTCCAAGCCAGCACATACCAAATTCTGCTGCCCATCTGTTCATCTACAGAGAAGCGTGACCACATCCCCACAGCCTCAACCAATTTCATTCACTTCCTGCTGACTTTGGATTCCAGATAAAGCTTTTTTTTAAAAGAAGCCTTCCCCTAATATGTCCTCTTACTGATGTTAATGTGTATGCTTTTATTTAGAAGGAGGTTTTATCATAATGGCTGTAATGCTTTCCTAAAAATGTCTGCGGAAGTAGATTTGCAAGTTGAGACCATGGGAAGGGCAGGCATTTCTGTCTATTCCCATTAGGCATTCAATCCCAGGTGTCTCCACATTTCAACTGTCACCTGGTTTCCCTAAGAAGTTCTTGGACCAAGAATTTGCATTTATCCACTTCTTTGTTAGGAGTAGTTGCAAAAGCTCCAGTCACTGATGGAGTGACTCCAGCCCTGCGGCTCTTGGTGTTATGTGAACACATGAAAATACAGCCTCTTCCCCAAATTGTTTACAATGTGCTAGCACCACGCCACTCGTATCCCTGCAGCAAGCACTTCTCATTTTATTCCCTGGTATGGGTGCCTGCAAAATGAACGTCATCTGGAAGCAATGGATCATTTCACCTAGGCCACCAAACATGTGTTTGTTGCTAACAACTTCGGATCACTATTCGAGCATGTCCAAGCAAAATGAATGGCCTGGATTCAGAAGCCTTTGTATCCCACCTCCAATTTTGCCCACACATTATTCTATAAGTCCGTAATCTATGGATGGTTGTTTTATAGCCCTGTGTAAAGTACCATGTGTTTTACAGAAGAGAACAATAGTGACAGCTACATTTTCAGTCAACGAGGTTTGGGATTTCGATGTCGGTCCTCGGTCTCTCTCCCCTCTTTAGGTCACTGTATTGTTTTCAGAACTGGCATATCTCAGCAATCAGCACGTTACATATGATTGGGCTCTGCTTTACCTGGGACCTTCTTGAGTCCTGTGCCACGAGTTTGTCACAAATTTAAAACAAGCAGTTTCTAAAAAAGATAATCCCAGGCAAGTGGTAAGATTTAGCTTCTTTTTTGCAGTCATGACATCCAAGCAATGAGTAAGCCCACCAGAATACCTGTCTGGCAGTGCACACGACTGTTGTGATGGTCTGCAAGCCAAAGTACTTCAAGTGATGGCCAGTGAAAGCAGGACACCATTGCCTGGGAAACCAAATAAATAGAAGCACACAGCCATCCATCACTGCCATCTGGAAAAGATTGGGCTGAACGTCTTCCTGTCAGGATCTGCTACAGTATTTATTTGTGTAGCTGAGCTTTGACTTTGGGGATTTCAGCAAAATATTCCTTTCAGCGATGATTTGAAGAGAAGATTTGGGTCTGATTGTCAGGCTAGTGCTAATTCCTCTGTTCGATTTTGCAAAATTGCAACTGTAACTCATAGTTGTGTTTCTTATTTTTTCCACAGGTAGGGACTTCATATGTGTGGAAACAACATGTAAGAGATGATCTCATTTTGATATTGTGTACACATGTTACCAAAGCAGTGTGAATGATCATGAGTTGGTGACATGTACAGGTGTAAATGATTCATGATGGATGAGTTTGCTCCTCAAGAGAAGGTCTAAACCTGATAAGAACAACAAGTTTTTGCTTAACACAAATAGTCTGGTGGATTCTCCTAACATAGTTGAAAGATGGAGTTATTTTAAACATTAAAAATAGAAACATCTGAATTTACCTAGTCTACAAGGAGCTTGTGGGTGAGATAAGTAGTCCTGAGGATAAGGCTGTACTAATGAATGTATATTGCAATGCAGTGAAACAGACCTTGAAATGCACTAAAACCATGCTTCATACTGGAAGGACAACACGAGGTGTACAAGCTGTACAGAAAAGAAGAGGGTGAAGAGGAAGTTGTACTGATTGATTTTTTAAGTGAAGACACAAGTAAAGAAAACAAACAAATCTAAACGTGCATGTTTCTAACCACCAAGGCAGAAGGAGAATGCAAACAAAATATTCTCAAACCAGAATATCATAGAATCATAGAATCATGAAATCATTAAGGTTGGAAAAGATCTCCAAGATCATCAAATCCAACCTTTGACCAATCACCACTTTGTCAACTAACCCATAGCGCTGAGTGGCATGTCCAGTTGTTTCTTGAACACTTCCCAACGTGGTAATCCCACTGTTTCACTGGACAGCTAATTCAAATGCCTGACTACCCTTTTAGTGAAGAAATTTCTCCTGATGCCCAACCTGAACCTGGCCTGGTGCAGTTTGAGACCAGTTCCTCTTGTTCTGCCCCTGGTTACCTGGGAGAAGAGACCAGCCTCCACCTGGCTACATCCTCCTTTCAGGGAGTTGTGGAGAGTGATAAGATGTCCCTTGAGTCTCTTTTCCTCCAGGCTAAACAACCCCAGCTCCCTCAGGCATTTCTCATAGACATGCTGTGGGATATGGTGTCAAAGGCTTTACTGAAGTCCAGGTAGACAACACCCACAGTCATTCCCTCAGCCACTATGAGAGTCACCTGCTCGTGAAAGGAGATCAGGTTGGTCAAGCAGAATGCCACAAAACTTCAAGTTTAAGGAGGACCATAAGAAATATGTATGCTGATAACTGTCAGAAATTGTCTTTAGTCAAAGAAAGGCAAAATAATTTCCTAGACTGAATAGGAAAAATAATATTATTGTTCAGAAGAGAGGGAGTCTAGTCAGTGAAGACATTGTCTGGTATCTTCTTTGCCATCTGAGAGGGCTGGGGAGGATGAGAAAGGCACAGAGTAGTTTGGCACCAGGACTCTGAAGGTTCTGCCAACAGAGGACGTGGACTGAATTAATGAATTCACAAATACACTGAAGAAAAAGAAAGAAAAGAAAAAGTTAAGAAAAAAATGCAGAGGATAAAAGAAGATTAGGAAATATAGAACCAACCCCTCCATCCAATATTCATAGTTTTCTTACTTTTTACTTGAATTGTCTCCTTTTGACTTTCGTCAGAATTTATAGAAAAAAATTGTTGGAAAGTTGAATTTTGTCCTTTTCTGAAATGACAGTGTGAAGCTGATAAAGCTAGTTCTTTCCCTCTATGTCTTCAGTTTTACACCCTCCCCTAATGTTAAATGTGTGGAAGAGGGGAAATCCAGAACTTTTCCACAAATGGCCTTGCCTTCAGAATATTCCTGAGGATTCATATGCTCTGGAAGAAGAACAATTTTCTTTCCTGGGAGAGCTGCGTTCTTCGCATACCCCTCCTAAGAAGTCGCCATGAAGATATCCTCACAGAGTTTGCCTTCCCCCAGAGCCTTCTTTTGCAGATCCATTGTAATTAGAGCACAAATAGCATTCCTTTATGGAAAAAAAACCATTTTCAGAGAACAAGAAGCAGGCATAATATGTAATGAGAGGCTGTTCTGAGACAGGGGATTTGAAATGCAACTGATCCATAAATGAAAGTGTTGGGATTGAAAGCATCAAAACAAGATCTACCTGAGATGTGAAGGGAGAGAAGAACAGCAAAGGGAGAAGAATGAGTTATTGCTCAAGCTAGGTTCTTTAAAATGGTTTTCAAAGGGAAAGGAAGGAAGAAGGACAAACCATTCAGGGAGCATGAATTGTTGAACTAGATGTCAGGAAATCTAGCCATTCAAAGGATGGCTGATGAGGAATATAGAAACTTTCAAATAATGGGTTAATTTTTATGTTTGGGGTTTTTTTTTTCCCTTATCAATGTCACTTTCTCATCAGGAAAATGAAATCACTATGGGCTTAATCTGTGGGAGAGCAAGCAGAGGTTTAATTAACAGATTCAGAGAAAGATCAGAGAAAAAACTGTCTTTTAGTCAAGATCTAGTAGTCAAAAACAGAATGCAGGATTCAAACACTATTCTGCAAAGCTGAAGTGAACATATCTGAGAGTAAGAGCTACTATTAAGGGAAAGAGTATGCTGCAGAAGACCTTGGTCTGGCCAAGACCAAGTGCTTCTGATTTGCAGGAAATTTATTCATAATAGCTTTGGTCCAGGGAAAACCAAACCTCAGAGTATGTGCAGACAAGGATCTTCTTTACCTTTCAGCTCTTTGCTAAAAGTGTCATTCTTTCCAGTTGACTGACAGTATGTGTTGCCAAATAATTTGCAAGAACAGTAATACATAGATGAAGAAATAAGCGCTAAACAAAGGTGAAATCATCTTCTTTCAGGGATCAAACAATATGGTGTGTAGTTTCTATGTTATTTTACAGGAAGTCTTATGAACCTGTCAGACTTAAAACAATGGCATGAGAGCAGGAGATGAAAATTTCTCAGTGACTGGCTTGCTTTCCAGTGAAGATGAGACTTTGGCATTCTGTGAATAAAATGTATAAACTCCTGTCTTCAGTGAAGCTTACAACTACAACAACTACAACAACAACTGACAGCAAGCAGGAGAATAGAAAGTGAGAAGAAGTAAAATTTAAAATTCTCTCAGCTGCTGGACTGGGAGTTTATGTTGTTGGAACAATAACTCTGGGACTCCTATGTATCATGGTGATGTAAATACTACCAATGCTTAGATATTTAGATGGACAGATGTTGCAGAGATTCTGCAGTAATCACACCTGCTTTCTATATCCAGCGTCTTGCTTAATTAGGACTCACTCTAGAGATGTCAAGCAGCATTTCTTCTGTGTTCCTTGCATATGCTCCCTTGGAGGAGGCAGCAGTTTTATTTTCTGCTTAGCCCTCTAGAGAAATCATGACGCACACTTGTAACGGGATGGTTGCATTGTGAGCTTGTCCCTAATGAGTTCAGCTCGCCTCTCTTCCCGCACAGTGGTGCCTTCTTTGGCTGCCTTACTGGCATGTAGTAGCGAGCTCACAGTGTCCTGCCAACATGGAATGCATGATCAAGTGTTCTGAGAGCAGATGTCCTTTTATTTTTGTTACCTTATATCCTGTAACAGAACTTGGAAAAAAGGGAGCATTGGTGTTTTTCTAAAATGAGAATGAACATCTACTGTGCCTTTTCACCTCATTTCATGCTGTTTATTCATATTATTTACCTGTGTGTCCTGTGACCGGTAGTATTTTTGTTTATTTCTTTTGCAGAAGGGACTGTGTATCTCATCCTTAGTCCATAAAAGTAGCATATTTGTGTATTAAGAGAGTCAAATGTGAAGGCTGAAAATATAGAAAGACATTATAAACACCGCAATTTATTATTTTAAAGTATATTTCATGACTTTTAAGTAAGCCTAACCATTTTCTTGCATTTGAGTCATGGTTTCTGAACTCTGTGATGGGCTATGATTTAGTCTGAAGCTAATGGAGAATTTTTTTCTGTTGGTTTCCATAGGTGCAAAACTACACCACCATGTGTTTATTGGTAATAAACCCCTTTTAATTTTGTTTATATAAGCTGCCTTCAAATATGCTGCATGCACAGGTCTGACAAAGGAGGGATTTATGTCATTTTAGAAAAGACACACAGAAAGTCTCTGGTGAAAAGAAAAGAAGAAAGAAAGGGAGGAAGGGAGAAAGAGGGAAAGAGAGAAAGAAAGAGAGAGAAGGAAAGAGAGAAAGAGAATGAAAAAGAAAGAAAGCGGGAAAGAGAGAAAGAAGGAGGGAAAGAGAAAGAGAAAGAAAAAGAGAGAAAGAAAGAGAGAAAGAGAAAGAAAGAGAGAAAGAGAAAGAAAAAGAAAGAGAAAGAAAGAAGGAAGGAAGAAAAGAAAGAAAAAAGAAAGAAAGAAAGAAAGAAAGAAAGAAAGAAAGAAAGAAAGAAAGAAA
>WBMZ01008538.1:0-26677 GCA_013400975.1 Atrichornis clamosus | reverse complement strand
CAGTACCACCTTCCTGCAGCACCAGGACCACCTTCTGCAGCACCAGTACCACCTCCTGCACAGCCCAGACCCTCGGAACTGCTCTGCCCTGGGTGTGATTCATCCCATCCTAAACCAGGTATCTGAAACACCAGCAGGACAGACCACCCTGTGCATAAACCACCCCTCCCCACTACCTGAGGGGACAAGGGTTGCCTGACCACATCTGACTGGAAACTTCCCATTCTCAGTGGCAAAGCTACAGAGGGAACTCACTGATGTTACATCACTGGGATGATTTTGCTGTGCTGGATCAGTGCCACCAGCCAGCCTGTCCTCACCATGGCCAGGTGTCACTGTGGGGGTCCCCAGGAGCAGGCAGGCAGGGAGCTTTCCTCTCCCCATACGTCCCAGGGCTTGTGATCAAAACATTTAGGCCTAGGGCAGTTGAGATTTTCACTTCTTTTGATCAGAGCACATTCTCTGAGGGAAGTGTACATGTGTTTCTGAAGCATACCAGAACCCAGGCATATTTAAGGGCAGGCAGCCACAGAACTGGGATAACCAACCCAAGAAATAGCCCTTTGTAAAATCGCCAGCATGCCATCTGCAAGCTTCAAACTCACACATTTTTCATGATGAGCTGGAGGGAAGGAAAAAAAAAAAAAAAAGAAAAAAAAAAAGGAAAAAAAAAGGATTATGTCAAAAAAAAAAAGCTCTGCTCCAAAAGCTACTCAAACTGCTGCAGAATCCTGCCTGCCCCTTCTGCAGCAAAGCCCAAGGGAAGCTGCTGATGAGTCAACAGCCAGCCTGCGTCGCCGACTGAGGAGAGGAAGTCCAATTTCACCACTCGAGAACAAAGTGTGCTGGTTCATAGAGTACACACTGAGAACGCAGCCTCGGAAAGCCCTCCCCAGGCTGGGAGCAGCAAGGATACAGCCTGGCTGCCAGCCAGGGCTCCCGAGGGAGAGGGAGAGGTGACGTACAGGCATAGCTGGGACATCTGCATCGTGCCACCCTGCTGCCAGGCCAGCCTGGCCACCGTTCCTCAGGCTACCATGCTCCACATGGCAGCAGAGACTGCTTTGCGGGAGGGTTTTCTCCCTTGGAATCACTGCCTCCCAGCACTGGATGTTCTGGATGCGGCACCCAGCCCTGCCAGGATGAGCAAAGGTGTCCGCTCACTGCAAGATGGGGGGCAGGGATGTGTCCCAGTCCTACACCCACTACTGGTGCACCAGTTCATTCTTCTTCCCACCTCACTACACTCATCCCCAGCCCTGCTTCCCGCAAGCAGACCTGCTCCGCATGCCTTCCCCTTCAGTGACACTGGTATCACAAAACCACGACCTGCCAACCACTACGTACTGTCTGGAAAGGCTGCTGGAACTCCTGGAGATGTGGGGACAACTCCTTATTGGACGGGAGTCCAGTAAAGAACAACACAGCTCAAAGGAGATGAACACCGACCAGGCAGCCCTGCATCACCACAATCCAGGCAGTCCTGCACCAGCTTGACGTGAGCCCACGAGCACAGCAAGGAGCTGCTTGACCTGTGCGTGTGGCTATTACAGAAGGGCAGAGGGGCCCTGAAGGCAGGAGGACAGGACAGGGACGCAGCCACCGTGCCGACGTGGCAGACAGCGTTTGCGCTGGTGCCGCCGCCATCGCCGAGCTGGTACTCGCCGAGGTTGTGCCTTCCTGTTGCCACAGCACTTTCTGTTTTCTGTTAAAACAGGGCCACAGCGACGATGCAAGTATAGATCTGCAATGCCAAGAATATCTGGGAAGCCTGCCAGCAAGAAGCAGCCTTCCTGCTCGTCCTCCCGCTGTGTGCAAATTCACAGGAAACAGAATCTACAGCACATACTAATGTGGATTAATGTGAGATCCAAGAGCCACCTCGAGATCCTGCTTGCATCCCTGTCAGCCTGGGGAAGGAGCCACACGCCAAAAACATTCAATCGTTAAATAAAGGAGGAAATAAAACCTGTACAGGTGCATAAAATCCCACATAGGTGCCGCTGCATTATGAAGTGATGCTCTGCTGTGCAAGCTCAACATGCTGCCAGCATCAGCAGCACTACCAGTGGGAAGGGACAAGCCCCGGTCAGGTCCTGGCACATCCACTGCTCAAAAATGGTTTTGCAGCCTCCTATAAGCACCCACATCAAACCAGCGAAGTCCACTGTTCTATTGGGTTTGTTACGGTGTGACTCTGGGAAGACAAAGCTCATCTGAAATATTTCCTTCCCATTTACAACAGGAGAGGTACCCACAGTCCTGATGCTCCCAAACTGGTGATAAGTCTTACCTTTACCTTGTTTAATCCTTAAACTCAAGCTGTGCTGAGATGGGTCAACTCTGCATCCAGCACCCAGCTGCACCCCACACCAGACTGGGACCTTGCACCTGGCTGCACTCATGGTGGAAATCTCTGTGCCTCCATTTACACAATGGTAAAATAACTCACACAGGGGCTGTAAGGCTCAGCTCTACTTCAAGAAAGATCCTTTGGCTATAGGCTCCAGCAGAGGTGGAATGCACTGTCACCACTGGGATGTACTGTCACCACCACCCACATCCCCAGTGGTGACCAGGAGACACACGGGCAGAGGATGCCAGTCTCCCTGTTGGAAGGGAAAGTCACCCTGACTACTCATTCTTCTGCTTCCACGCAGCTGCAAATGGCTTTTATTGCCACGCAGGAGCCCTTCAAGCTCTAGGCAGTTCTCAGGTGTGTTACTATACAGAATAAAACCCTTCTGAGCAGCGATGAGCCAGAAATGATCGTGGAGAGGAAACAGCTGATCTCCTGCACCGCCTGATGACCCTGGCATGCAGGTGGCTGCCAGCAGCATCTGTGTCTCCTGGGACACCAAGCCAAGAGATTCTGCACCTCTTCCCCCCTGCTTTCCTCACAACTGCACTGCGATTTGTGCTAACCTAGAAAGGACCCTCGAGTTTAAGGTGGCTCTTAGAGGAGGAATTTTGAGACAGCTGCTTTCTGGGGAAAGCATTCCTT
Source organism: Atrichornis clamosus (assembly GCA_013400975.1). Taxonomy (NCBI): domain Eukaryota; kingdom Metazoa; phylum Chordata; class Aves; order Passeriformes; family Menuridae; genus Atrichornis; species Atrichornis clamosus. The sequence continues at coordinate 23,673 of WBMZ01008538.1, read as the reverse complement.
AAAATACAGCTCTTGCCTTCTGCCTCACCCCCAGCTTTTGACATTTTAGAGAGCTCCAGTAAAACTAAATGTTTTAAAAATCTAATCTTCAGCTTTGGAAGCACAAAACCTAGAGGCAGGGTGCGGGCAAGGAGAGCTCGTTTCCAAGCACCCAGGCGGGAGATGAAAAGAGCAGCAGCGGCTGCGTACACGGCACCTTTTGGAGGACAAGATCCATCCCTGGAGTGGCAAGCGACTCCCGCACACTGCCGATGGCTCAGCCCAGGAACCAGACCCCTGGGCATCAGGATGATGGGCTGGGTATTATTTTGCAGGCAGTGCTTGTCTGCTCGCCAGCTCCTGGGGCTCTAGCAGCTTCTCCCCAGCCCCCCCACCTCCCTCTAGGAATTTCACATGGAAGTGGCTGTCAAAAGTGACAACATCAGGACTGGATTAGCACAGGCATCCCTCCCTAAGGGCAGGATGCTCTGTTACACCTCTGAGATGGGGGAAAGCAAAGCGCTGACAGCAAGGAACAGCGTCAGCCGCTGGGCTCCACATTTCCAGCCTACAAAAAACATCCAGGCTGGGAGATTAAAGGAATTTGGATTGTCCATATCCGACACAGAGAGGATCTGTTTGGTTTAGATGAATTTTCTTGTTTGAGTAGGCAAAAAGGAAAGTTTGGAAGCAAAGGGGGAAAGTGATGCAGAGGCTGTGGGGCAGCAGCCACCAGCAGCAGTCCAGGTGGGACCAGCAAGGTACCTGCTCCTGGGATTGAGACTGGAGTGAGCTAAAGCCATTAAACTAGGGAGGCAAATGCAGTTGTAAGGCCTTTCAAGGCTGCTCTCTTTAGGCAGATGAAATAGAGTCATCTCTTGTGAAAAAACACTTGACATTTCTCCAAAACAGGGCAAGATGCACGAGGGAGTTGTCTAACCCTGGAGACAGGCAAATCACTGCAGTCTGAACTGTCCCTGGCAGCCCAATGCTGCCCTCTCCACCTCCAATTCTCACATCAGTGGCCCAAGTGGGAAAACCTTGAGGGCAGGGATGCTTTTGGAGAGAATGCTGCTCAGCAGAAGCACATCATTTCTGCTGTGCCTTCTGGTGTGCATGTGGAGAGATGCAGTCCTGATTAAAAAAAATCTGGCAGTGTCACTGCCTGTCCCCCTGGGACGTGCATCATGGCCACAAACCAGGTGCAACCATTAACACTGCTGTAAAATGAGCTCTTCATTCCACTCCCATCACACTAGGGAAGGGCAAATATCCCAAACAGGCATCTATCTGAGGACAAAGCCCTTCAGGCCATGTTTGCTCTCCTGCCAGCAAAGAGAGCTGGTTCAGGCAGTTGCGACATGGTGCAGGACAGACAGACAGAGCAACAAGAGAAGACCTCCGAGGAAGCTAAAGCTGTGGGTAAGCAGCATGATCCCAGAGCAGTCTGGGATGAGCAGGGCATGGCACAAACCAGAAGGGCTGAAGAAGTCCACCTGGGTTTAGCTGGGAGTGATGGAGCCAGCAACACATATCTTTGAGAGGTCACAGAGAATGGGTCAGATCTCAGAGTAACAGAATGGTCTCGGCTGAAAATGACCTCAAAGATCATCCACTTCCAAATCCTGCCATAGGCAGGGACACCTTCCACTAGAACAAGTTTCTCAAAGCCCTGTCCAGCCTGGCCTTGGACATTTCCAGAGATGCAGCCACAGCTCCTCTGGACAACCTATGCCAGTGCCTCACAACCCTCATAGGGAAGAATTTCTTTCTAGTATCCATGGTACACATGATCAGGCTTTAAAAATAACACAAACTCCTTGTAGAGCAAGGCTTGAACTCAAAATGGTGTTGAGGAACTGAATAAAGAGCTGGAACTTCTGCAGGGGGCAATTCATCAAGGATTATGCAATAGTGCTGATCTTGAGCAAAATCAAGTAAGCAAAATAATCCCAAGAATTGGAAAATTCTTCAGAGGAGAATTTGACAGTGGAAGTGAAATTTCACACTCAAGATGAGTGGGCAGCGCCAGGATATCCCCTCCAAAAACCGAGGGCATGTCACTGTGGTGATGTGGGTGCCAGAGCAGGACAGAGTGGGATGGAGATCTGGGAGGGAATGACCTGTGCCAGGCGTTGCTCTAGGAATATCCATGCGTGGGAACATGCAGCACCAGCAGAGCTGCCCCAGCACCCCCAAAACCAAGGGCTTGGAGACAGGCACAGGGGCATATCTGCAGCCCGTCCAGCACCCCAAAAGCCCCTGGCTGTGAGGTCTGGGATGCCAAACCCCACTGCTGGGAAGCAGCACCCGCAGGCCCTACATGGGCACTGCCAGCCCAGGCAGTGTCAAGCTATCACTTTTCGGCTGGAAATAGCCCTGGCACAAGCCCTCAGCTGGGGAGTAGAGCACTGGTGAGGCCAGACTGCGGTTAGCTATCAAAGACAACTAAAAAAAGATATTTCACACACAGGCTTTTTTTTCCCTTCTCTTTTTTTTTTGTTTTCTGTTTTATGGTTGAGTTTTTTTTTTTTTTCCCAAGGATTAAATCAACTCAACAGCCCCCTTTACAACTTCCCTTTTGATGTGCTCAGACTCATTAAAGTTTCATTTCTTTCTCTGTTTTCCCCGGGGGAGGAAGGGGAGCGTACACAAAAGTTTATTTCAGAAGCGGGGTCGGCAGCTGCAGCAGCAGCTGCTGTTGCTGTGGGACAAGCGGAGCCTCCACCGGCCTCTGCTCCGTGCCCCAATCCCTTGGCAAAACACATCCCCCTGCAGCCTCCCCGCTCCCACGGGCAGCCCCAGCGCCAACCTGGCACGACGGTGCACGAGTGTTTCTGCAGGATGCACCCGCGGTGTCACACGTCGTGAAGGGAACACACGGGAGATGCAAACCTCCTGCAAACCCTGCGGGGAGTTCTGGGCCTGATCCTGCAAGTTTCCAGACCCAACCCTGCCAGTTTTGGGGTCCCTTCTCAGCCTGTCTGGTTCCCCCCACTGGCAGCACCAGCCTTTCCCCCACAGACCTGGCCACTGCCCTGGGATAATCCCCCACACACGTCAAGGGAGTAGCAGCTCCCCCGTGTTTCTTTCTTGCCTGAGCAGCTGTTTGTCTATTTTAAAACTCAGTTCCCTATTTTAAAATAGCTAATGAGCCCCCGATCTCCGCTGACAGACGTCGTCTCTGCAAGGTCTGGGAGATGCTTCTCTGCTCGCTGGGCTCCGTTTCCCAAGCCCTGAATCTCAGCATGCCCAGCACGTTTCCAATCCGCACAAACATGGTAAAGAGGGAAGTTTTTAATTTAAGGGCCAACTCCTGCTCCCCTACCATGAAATATCAGTGGTACAACCACGTGTTTCTAGACAGAGATGCATCAACCAGCCAGGCAGAGGCTGGCATTCTGCGTGGTTTTCTGTTGCTAATTTGTTATCCTCCCTTTGCTTTTATCTGATCTTTTTTAAATTTCCCAACTAAGAGCAAACAAGGAGCTGGCCCAGCTGGCCACTGACAAGAACAAGCCACGCACACAAGAGGGACTTTTCAGGATGCAGTAGGAGGTCCCGGTGCATCCCTGTGCAAGCCCAGGATCCCATGCATCACCTCTACATGCTCTCTGAGATGGTGTGCACCCCACCAAGGTCTGAAGGGACCCCACAGACAGGACCAGGCAGAGGGGACCTCATGGACAGAACCAGGTGGAGGGGACCTAGATGGAGGGGCCCCTGCTCACTTACCTGACCACAGGCTCAGGGATGGCCTCGGCGCTTGCTGGCACCTGGACACCCTTCTCCCACTCCTGCCTCCAAGGATCAGCCAGAACGTAGTACTCGTCAGGGTTCAGCTGGAAGGAGTCAGGGATCTTCATGGCTGTTATCAGGTCCGTCCGGAAAACCTGCACCAGAAGAAAACCATCCTGAGGGCAGGGGTCTGGCAGAGGCTGGGTGCACACGTGCCTGGGGAGGGTGTCCTGGGGAAACTGTCCCCAGGGGACAGCACAGCTGGCATCTCCATCACCAGAGGTATGGCTTCAGAGTGTCAATTCAGGTCACTGCAGGGTGAGGTTTGGGTAGGAGAACACAGCAACAGGCAGGGACTCCGCTCCAGCCAGGCAGTGCCAGGAGCGGAGAACACAGCAACAGGCAGGGACTCCGCTCCAGCCAGGCAGTGCCAGGAGCCCAAACCCTGCAGCTGCAAACTCTCCAAGGTCCCCCACACTGGGCAGAAAGGAAATTCAGCCACAGGGTGTGAGCTCGGATGAGACACAGACCAAAAATTAGTCTTAAACTAAAGAAACAGGCTGCTTTATCTCACGGGACTGATGGTTTCAACACAGTCACACAAATCTGCTCCAAATGCCAAGGGATGTACAGCAACTGGGCTTCTTCACATTCCTGGGGAAAATGATGTTCTTGACATGAACAAAGCTGTGGGAAACACAAAGCCACTCCATCGTCCCAAGCACCTTCATGTCCCCATCCTGTCACCTCATCACCCTGAGCACCTTATGTCCCCTTCCTGTCACCTCAGTGCTCTGAGCTCCTTCATGTCCCCATCGTGGTTACCTCATCACCTTGAGACCCTTCATGTCCTTGTCACATCACCTCACTGCCCCAAGCACCTTCGTGTCCCCACTGCATCACCTCATCGTCCCAACAGGGACAGCCAAAAGCTGAAAGTGGAAAATATCCAGCTAAAAGGGGATCTAGGTGCTCCTTTACACATCCACACACACGGAGATTCTTCCTGACCCAATAAACCCCTTGTGAGACCAACAGTAGACCCTTTAGGAAAATCCTCCAGTCCTTCAGTCAGTGAAAGGGCTCATTCTCCATCTCACTCCTGGCCCTGCAGCATCTTCTCCCAATATACTAGGAAGAAAAACTCATTCTAAAAATATCCCTCACGGTAAATAAGGTTTTCCTTCCAGAGGGTTGCCTGACAGCAATGACTCGAGCAATCCTGCCTCTTGCAGCATAAAAATAAATTGTAAATGAAAATGGATGATTTCTCCTCTCTACCATCTGCTATTAGCTGGAATAATAGCTGTCAGTGCCAGCAATCCTGCCTGGACACCATCTCGCTCCATCCACTCCATTCCTGCTACTTCTGCATTCCTTCCACAAGGCTGGGATGGATCAGGTGTTTTCTTCAGATGTTGTTTTATCTCTTCACAGTCTATTCTCCAAATGAGTATTGCTTTGTCAGAATCACAAGAAATAATACAATACAGTTTTACATTTTTTGATAAAAAGATAACACGCTTTGGAGAGTATTTGGGAACCCAAATAGGTTGAGAAGCAGGAAACTAGACATTAACTAAGACCACTGAGACCAGTATTTAGGTCAGTTTGTTTAATCCTCAGAGTCTCAGCTGCTAACCCAATTAGAGTTAAATACAATATATAAACAACCTTTGCTATGTTGGGACCTCTGAATTTTACTGGTACTTTCCTCCTGATGCAGCTGCTTGGAGACATTTTTGACTATGTCTATATAAACCTGATTTGAGTTGCTCAGACACAGTCTCAGCACATCCTTCAACAAACATAATTAACAGCCTATATATTACAGTCAGCTCACTCTGGGAAAGATCAGGGTCCTTTAAGTCTCTGTGTGCTACCAACACATGTTTACAGACACCACAGTAACCTTTTAACACACTGCCATGTGAGAAATTAAAAAAAAAGAAAAGATAGGCATTAATTAAACATGAGAAGGGGTATGTGAGATATCATAGTCCTTCCAGCACTGTGTGTCTGTGTATCCAAACAAGCACAGGAATCCCTCTCTAGTGCATCTTCTAAAACACAGAGTAGAAATACACCCTGTTCTGGACAGCCCTGCACTGACAGGTCACAGCCCAGGTCAACAGTGTCTCTGTACCCAGCTCTGCCGGGGTAATGTGAGCCTGAGCAATCCCTCACTCCTCGGAGCACTTGGCTTTGGTGGATGAGGGGCTCCCCCGTGCCTGGACCACACAGGGCTGAGGCCAGCATGGGGGCCAGTGCCACCTCCCTGCTCTGGCCACCAGCACCACAGAATCACTGAGACACAGGATCCCAGCAAGGCTGGAAAAGCCCTCCAAGATCATCAAGTCCAGCTGTCAATCCAGCACTGCCAAGCCCAGACCATGTCCTCAAGAGCCACATCCACATGTCTTTTCATCCTCTCCAGGGATGGTGATTCCACCACTGCCCTAGGCAGCCTATACCAGTGCTTAGCCACCCTTTCAGTGAAGGAATTTTTCCTAATACCCAATCTAAACTTCCCCTGGCAACAGCACAACACTGCTACAGAAAACACTGTTTTGAAGACACGTGCCCTTGGGATTTGTGGGCAAAGCCAGGCAGGAATGGTTTCCAAAGGTGCAGGGCATCCAACAGCTTTTCTAAACTCCCTGGACCGGACCCTGCTGACATGTGAGTGCCCTCCATCTCCCTCGCTGCCAACTCAGCTGCCTCCTGAGGACACCTCCTTCGATGCTGCAGGGTGCAGGAGCATTGCACCCCTCTTTCATGCAGGCAAATACACCCCACTGCCCCAGGGAGCTGCCCTAGGCAGTGCTGGCAGTGCAGGGCAGGATGGCAGCACGCTCCTGCTCCCTCCACAGGACACAGACCCAGCACCCAGTGCCGGAGCAGTGGAGAACATGGGACTGCCCTTTCCAGGACAACCCACCATTGGGAGGGTCTGGCCATGTCGTTACCCTGCCCTGAGGTCTTCCCAGGCACCCACAGCAGCAGTGTCCTTTCCAGAGCCTTACCCCAAGCAAGGATCCCCATCTTCTTTTGCAATGTCAGCACCAGGTGACAGCAGAGAGGTGCCAGCCCTGTCCCCTTGGGATAGCATCAGGGCTGGACAGCCATGGCACAATGTCAAAATCCTGGCCCATCACTCTCCTCCTGCTGGTGAAGAGGGAGATGAAGGAGCCTTCAGGAGGAGCCTGCACCGCAATGGGACCAGTCCTTGGCATAATTTCTCCCCTCTGCGCAATACAGATCCCAGGCTCGTGTTTTCCTCCATTAAGTCTTCCCCAAATTCATCCCTTCTGGCTTTTCAGCTCACATCAGCATAGAAGCTTAGTTTTAATTTTAAGCCAAATAAGCACGATTGTATCTATTTCCCTGAAGATAAGGCGCATCGCAGGCTGGATTTGCAATCTCACTACTTCATTTATTTAGTCCTTCTTGGAAAACAGATAAGCTCACCCATCCGACGGCAGCACGCGCGCCCGCACTTTATCACAGCGACGCCTCTGTCTTTTCATGAAGAACTGGATATGCTCAAATTATTAACTATCAAAGCAGAACACTTTAGAAATGATAGAACAGCACAGAAATTGTAAAGGAAAGCAGATCAGTTGTCTGGAAATCTCCCAACAGCTAATACGCTCAAATTGTAATCTAAATGTCTTTTTGTTTTGAATTGTCTGGGATTAGGGTTGGGAAAAGACTCAATTATTCTACTCAAACTCTTCTGAATTATTTATGAAAACCAAATAAAGGATAAATTGGGCACTGATGAACCGAGGACCCGGCGATGAAGAGAAAGTTGGGTACCAGAAAACAAGCAATTTTCCCTCAATAGGAGTGTTTACTGTTTCTCCTGGGCCGTGGGAGATGACAAATTGTCTGCTGCCCTGCACCCACTCCCCCCGCCCCGCCCCAGCCCTGGCCAGGCTCTGTCCTTCCCTTCCAGCCCAGCAGTGGGATCCAGGTTATTGTCTACAGATCTGCCAGCAATGGGAAAGACCAAACCGAGATGCTCCTTTATTACCTCTGCTTGCTCAGGAACCTCATGGAGGTTTAGTGATGCAGCACACCAGTGCCCAGGGCCAATCTCTCCCTTTGCTACTGTCAGCTTTAAAGATGGGGAAAAAACCATGAACATTCAAAATCCCAAGATATTTTTGCCTTCATATTTCCAAATGAGAGGAACACGAAGCCCAGCCTGGTGTGGTTGCGCAGTCTCAGACCCCAGGCCAAGAAAGGCATGTGGAAAAAATATCCCTCTTCCTTGTATCTCAGGATACAGGCCAGGCAAGCCTGGACTACCCATCTCCACTACTTCCCCATCCTTTCAGCCCACCAGTTTGTGGTGTTGGACTGACTGCCACACCAGTAGAGCCAGTCCTGGCAGTCCGGTAATGAGAGAGTCACTGAGACACCAGAGCCATGGTGCTCCCCAACAATACATCACTATCTTTTATTATTTCTGTAATTTGCTAGTTTGAAGCAAAAGTTATATTGATTTTACCTCTCAAAAATAAAAATAACCCTGAGCTAATTAAATGTAACACATCCTCTGATTTTCACATTTTAATGCTTCACTTGGACCCACCCTGGCATTGGAAGGATATTCCTGTGGGTATGGCAGAAACCTGCAAGGCAGGGGTTGGACTCGGCTCCTCCTTGAGCCCCTGATGCTTTGTGCATTGGCTGCCTCACCTTGTCGAGGATCTGCTGCTTCTCCCATGGGACACAGCCGTGCAGCCTCTCCCTGTGCTCTCTGACAGCTGTGGGGCATCTCTGGGAGCTCTCCATGGACCACTTTGTCCAACACTTGGACAACCTCAGAGAAAAACCACCTCCCCTGGGAGGAGATGCCGAGGCACACGGTGCCTGGCCAGGACTGGAAGGACGAGGGACACGCCCTGAGGCATTGGAAATGCTGCTCTCCATCCCTCCCATAGCTAAGGACTTCCAGGCCGTGCTGCTTTCCAGCATTCTCCTCCTCCTCTGCCTCTCTCCCATCACCATCCAGCCCCTCTCAGAGCCTCTCCACCACCTTTCCATGCAATTCTCACATTGATTTCCAGGCTCTGTGATTCACTCACAAACCCCTCTTAATGAAGTGGCCGGCAATCTCTCCGCCATTCAGCTCCCACTCCATGTGCTCCGTCAAGGACTTGGCTTTTCCAGTGACTGTACTGTAGGTCTGAGCCTGCCAATTATCCCCTTTGCCCCAAATAACCCACCTGAAAACACCCAAACTCAGATCCCGTGGTAACAGCTTTCCACTTGTACGAAACCAGCTCCTGGGTGAGAGCCAAAAAGCCGGATCTGTTTTGGGCTTTAAATCGAAATGAAAAGAAACACTCGTCTAGCACTGGCTTTAATTAGCTCCTAGAGCAGCAGCCAGCCCAGGGACTGCTGTGCCGGATCCGGCGCAGCCGATCGCGCCCGGCGAGGCGGCGCGGCCTCGGCATCCCCCGGCACGGGCGCTCAGCCGGGGCCGCGGGCTCCAGGCGCCTGCTGCAAACCAGCCCAGGAGAAAACCAGCTCCAGAGGGGCCAGGCAGCCCAGCCCAACACAGATGGGCTCCAGCAGGCCTGGTCCCTGCGCACGAGGCTTCCTGAGCAGGCAGGAATTCTGTTATACACCCTTCCCTGCATCTGCACCCAGCTGACTTTGGAGTTTTCAGACCTTGCTCTTGGACAAGCTTTGTCCCTCCTTACAGTCCCAAGATAGGATGCCACTTTTTTAATATGTAGTAACATCTCTACCCCTAAAAAGTTTTAGCAAAAAAAGAACCCTTTCCAAAGCCCTCCACACTGCAGAGCAGTGGTACAAACTGTAAGAGAGGAGAAGCCCAAAATGAAGGGCATACAGAAAACAGTGCTCACTAGGGTGAGGGCGGGTAGGAGAGGTGGGAAGGGATGGCCACAACCTGCATCCGAGATCTCACATTGGAATCCATTCCCTCCATCACCCAACAGATCTGCAATCCTCCCACGATGCCCTCACGCCCCCAGCATCTCACAGTGATGGGATCTCACAGTGATGGGCTCTCACAGTGACGGCCTCTCCACAGAAAGCACAGGCAGTGTGGCTCCGAGCGTCGCTCCCAAGCCCTGGCAGCAGCAGGACACTGCACGCAGGACATGGGAGCGCTTTCTCACACCAAGATAATAGATTTTCTTCAGGTTTTGGCTCAACACTCTTTTTTCCTCCCTGACTGCAGTCCTGGCAGCTGTGTCCTGCACAGCCTCCAGCCATAACCACCTTCCTCCATCCACACTGGGACCAGGGAAGTCTTCGACTGCCTCGTTCACAGGGCTCCCTCATTTCCAGAGAGCTCTGTTAGCCCTTCACTCTCTCAAGCATAAAATTGTTTGTTATAGCTCATGAGTCACAAGGATTTTTAGAGAAAGAGAAAACAACGGGAACAATGGGAGCCCTGGGAATAGTTTTTGGTTGTACAAACTGTCTTCCTATCAGCTGGAGATGGCACATCTGTGGGTGTAGCCCTGGCTGCCCAGCCCTGCTCCACTCTGGACCTTCCAGTCCTACACCTCTGCTGTTGTATCACATTTTTCCAGCCCCTTCCAAAATCAGAGGAGCATCGATATTCGGTAACAAGGTTCTGAAACGTGGCAATGCCAGGAGTGTGTGTGCAACCAGTGATATTATCTGCCTGTGGGGGGAAAAATCCTGAACTCCCGTGTCCATTTGAGAGCCAGCCTTCTATCTCTTCATCTAGTCTTGTTTCCTCTCAAAATGTTGGATGTTAAAGATTCAATGGACAACAGAACATAAAATAGGAACAAGAAGCATTTTTGTCTGGCCCTTCTCAGCATTCAGAAGACAATGGTATTAATCTGTTATCCCCACGCCAGCATGGGAAAACTGACAACACCAAGCTGCAGTCAAGCCTTTCAACAGAGACAGATCTTCTCTCCATCCAGCCTCATAAAAGCATGTCCAGTCTTGCTTGGCCATATCCAATAAAGCTCTTCTCCAAGCATGGAGAGTCCAGGAACTAAATTTACATTGCACTGGGCCATTATATACCTAATGCAGGGGGGGAAAAAAACATGATCCAATGCAGTAAGAATTACTTTTTAGAAGGGAAACGATGAGGATGTTTGTTAAAAGCGTTAAATCCTTGTAAAGAGATATAAAAAGGCATCTTTCAAAACACGGAAGTAATATCTAAACAAGGCAAGCAGAAAATAATGTAAATTGTATAAATTTGTGGTTTCCCCTTCATCCTGAGCCCTGCCTGCAGCTGCAGCTTCCCAAAGGTCTGGAGCGAAGGAGAAGGGCAATGGGATGTCCGGCGGGATGAGCAGCACCTGCACAGCAGAGCAGAGACTGCCCAGGGCTCTTCAGCTCAGAAAGGACAGCTGGAGGGCTGTCAGGCAGGTGTTCTGCACAAAAAAAGCAAGCTTTTGTCCCTCCAAAATATATTCCAGCAATGCAGGTGAGTGCTTTGGATCTCAAATAGCTCTGGAGCTAATGACTAACACAGCAGCTAAGGCAGTGACTCAGAGGCTGCATCCGAGGGAGTCCCCGGGCCGCTGATGGCTGGGAGCTGGCAGATAGAACCAGCAACGATCATTACACACTTGCCTTGTTCTTAGATTCTCTCCTCAGACACTGACAACTGTTCCCTGTCAGGAACAGGAGAGAGGCTTGATGACTGCAGTCAAGCCAGCGAGGCTTGTGCTCACATCCCCGGCAGCCCTACAGCCGGCGGCAGGATTGCACTAATGTGCCACTAACAGAAGCAGAAATCCGTCCTTCAGGCATGTCTTATTCTCTGCTGCAGATTCAGATCCACGACAGGGAGGACCTGAGTGAGCATTCCCTCCTTCCAGCTCCCAGGGCAGGGAGCATGACCAGCATCTCCTCACAGGGACCCAGGGAGATGGGTACCAGCCACTACGCGCTGTTTGCAGACAAGTTCAGAATCAAACGAGCACTAATGAGATTAATTAAAATCACCAGATTGGTACTACTATCAATCACTGCAGATGCAAGCAGCTGCTGGCAGCTGCCCACGTCCATTCTCTGCCTTCAGGCAAAGCAGTGCAGCAGAGCCATGCCCATGCCCGGGGCACCATCAGCATTGCAGGGTTTTAGCCCTGAAGGCTCTGCTGTCCAGGCAAGGGGCAGGGGAGGACAGCTGTCACCTCTGCGAGGGAGAGAGCTGAGAGAGAAGCCTGGTGCCTGGGACAGTCAGGAAAGAGCCCAGGCAGAGCCCCATGACAGGCACAGATAAATATAATCACCCTCCCTGGCAATGGCCCCTTCGCGGATGTTTACAAACAGCTCAGTACTTTTCCATGTTAAGAAGCTTGTTTTTCCAGATGCCTTGTATCGGGTGGTTTTTAATGTGTATAGTTAATCCCTTCTCACAGAGTCTTTCATAATAAACATCACCCCCTGACCTGACTAATAACTATGTAACACTAATGCTTTTGATTTTTTTATCTCCCTCCCCGGTTGTCAGGGGACAGCAGCTCCCAGAGAAACGGGGACACGACTTGGAGAAGGGCAGGACAGGCTGGCAGGTCCACACACACATGAACTCCCCATTTGCCCAACCCAGCCTCCAGCATCACAGTCCCTCAGGACATGCCTGACTCCACTGCAGCTCTTGATAAAGATACAAACCATGTGTATACCAGGAGTTTGAGTTATTGTTTGAGAAGGTGTCCAGACTCAAAACGGCTAGGGTTTCAGTATCTGCTAATACATTCATTCTGATCTCCATATTACCCTCCTGCGGTTTCCATCCCCAATGGGCTGGACAAGAGAAAAGGTATTTCACTACTTCATGTGAAGAACTTTGACAGCGGTGTGGTTTATGCTTTACATTTTTCAGCACCTCCTCCAGTAGGACACGATGACCATCCCAGTCTATGCCTGAAATCCTCCAGTGTTCCTGGGATGACGTGCCAAACCCTGCAGCGTTTCACAGATGACAGGCAACGGATCCCACACAGGGACCAGACGGGTTCATGGGTGTTCACAGGAAGAGGAGAAGCTGGGTCACTCATGGAGAGGTTTGGAAGATGCTGTTGTAGAGGAAATCCATACTGGAATGACCTCCAAACCATTACCCCGCACTGCTGCAGGTCTTGGGGCAATCCTATATCTGACCTCAGACACTCTCCTGATCCCTGGGCTTCACCTAGAGCTGATTTCCAGCAGATCTGGATACCAGCAACTGCAAGGGTGATGCATGGGAAGGGAGCACAGCCGAGATCTGGACTGCTCCATCTGCTTATGTTCTCACCACGCTTTTGTAAAAGATGGTTTGTCAGCTTGAGCATCCCTGGCCAAACTCCAGCTTGAGTAATCACACATCGCCTCCCCAAATTCCCCTGGAGTTTCAGTTCAGATAAGTCACAAAGGTTCACTTTCTGTCCCAACTGTTGCTAAGCTGGGCACTGTTCAGCTTTTGCTCCACTTTATTTGTTCCACAGGTACATTTCACTGAGAACCCTCCTCAGGGCATAATGGAGCATGAAGCAGAGGGACAAGCCTGGCCTTCTGCAGGCACCACATCTGATGTCTTTGCAGGTGCTGTGGACTAAGGTCTAGTTTTCACTCCAGCTGCTGCAGAGCAGCAATTTGGATCCAGGTCTGACCATCCTTCATCAAGTCCAGAAGCATTTTCACTTGGAGTCTTGGACTAATATCCAGTAACTTCATTAGCAGCCAGGTAAAATCCTAGATGGCTGATTAAACTAATTCATATTAGAGACAAAAGTGTGTCTGTAGCAGTGAGACAAAAAGAGGTATCCCAACTCTTGGAGGAGGATTTTACTGGGCAGCAGAAGGGCGGCACCTCTGACACTGTTGTGACTGCATGAGTCACGTTCTCTCACATCTCACCAGGGGCAACATGAGGCATCTCCGTGGTAGGGACAGCTGACAGCACCTACAGGGCTCACCCGAGGCCTTTACGGACACACTGGGCACAGGGACGGGCAGTGACTTCAGGAAGGGGTACCAGTGTCATAAGAGGAGGAGATACCCTAAAATGCTTCATTTTCCAAGGGAAGCTTTAGGTCACAGAACTCACTCCTGCACCCACAGTGAGAGAAATACCTATAACCAAAACCCAACATCAGCAGTGCTAATGTTCAATTTTGGAACAGCCTTGTCAGCAGTCAGTGACATCTGCACCCCTGGTTCTTGCTCTCTAGAGTGTTTCCAACTACTTCAGCTGGTCGTAACTGCTTTCCAGTACCTCTCTTTACCCAAGGCACAAACAACTTGGGACTTTTTCATTCTGTGTCCTCTGCCAACACGTTAGATATATCAATGTAAACCTGTCAAGAGTAGCAAGAACCAAGTGGCAGCTGTAATTCAGGCAGTGACCACAGGAAAACCTCAAAATCTCTACTCAGCTTGATGCAAACGGAGGATGTTATAGAGGTTTGTGCTCACCAGGCCACAGCCTCAGGAGAGGTGAAATGGGGAGGGCTTGGGGAGTTCACATGAGCCATGCCAGCTTCATCTGCTTCTAAACTTAGCACTGTCTGACTCCAGACCCCAGTCCAGAGGGAAGGGAATGTGAGAACAATGTCCCTCTGGCTTTGCTCACGCTGCTGCTGAAATGAAGATGACCACTGCCAAACACTGCGGTTGCTACAACAGCAGCTCATGCCTGGTATAGTTTCCATGGCTAGTGGAAATGTATCCGAGGCACATAAGGAAAACAGGGCACAGCACCACCCCTTCCAGGATGGTCCTGGGGACAAACAGCTTCTCCTGCCCCAGGCCCTGCACTACAGAGTCGGCAGGTGAACCTGGGCAGTGTCCCCAGGGTAGGGAGCTGCCTGTACCAGCGAGGGAAAACCCTGCGGCAAGGTCAGGCACCAACAGCCTCAGCTTCATGCCCTTGAGCCCCGTGACAGGAGGAAACCAACACGACACAATCTGCAACTCAGCTGTGCTGTCTCTCATTTCACAGCTCTCTGTGCCTCCCACTTATTCATGGGGAGGAGTCTCCACGTCACCCTCCCCTGCCATCAGTGACCTGTGCCATTAGCAAAAGGGCACCCAGGCAGGCACCCCAGCCAGGGAATCTTGGCACGCAGACACCCCAATACTGCAGGACCTCCCAATTCCACCAAGCATAACTTCCCTTTACTTGCACCAACAGGGACCCCAATGGTTTTGGACACAAGGACCCAATGGAGAGGGGGCAAGGACCCCCCGCCTTTCATCAGAGATGCTCATCGGGTGTCCCCACCTGGCCCCTCCTCAGGAGAGCTGGGGTTGGCAGCGCTGTCGGGAGCTGTGGCTCTGCAACGTGGGCTCTGGTTCTTGGGGATGCCTTGTCCTGGCACCCACTGCCCACGGCCAGACACGGGCCCACTGCTTGCCACATCTGGGCAAGCACAGTCCCATGGGAAAACCCTCCTTTGGCAAAAGCATAAAAACCCACGTACCTCAGAGGGCTTCTTCTCCTTCTGCCGTGACCAGGGGGATTTGGTATTTGGAATTTTGGAGCATCTGGAGGTGGATGTGGTGTGACCTGCAACAGAGATAGGTTACCTGAAAGAGTCAAAGTTTTTTCCATATCTTTGTCAGCAGCTCCACTGCTACAGCCTCAACCAACACTTTGGGTCAGCACTAAGAGAGAATAATACTTTGACACAGCATTATCTTTGTACAGTACTATCACCCCTGCTACCACCTCCAAAAGGCAAGGGCAGCTAGAGCCTGAAATGTGCTGGGACCATTACATTACTGATCTTTATTTCCAACCCATAGGTGTCATTATCACTTAAATAAAAGACTGTTAATAATAAATAACAAACTGATTACTGGTATTTTTGTGTAATAAGGATGACAGTTTAGCCTTCTGTATAGCAGGACCTCTCCATATTCCACTATATAAAAATGTTTCTGTGAGGCTGCAACAAAATAACTATCAATAGGCCTATTTAACACTGATTTTACCCTTGGAAAAACATCCAAACATTGTGGAGCCATGTGCATGAGGACCTTGGGAAGGGCTCCGGCCAGGAGCTAAGCTGACACGAGGGATCAGGCTATGGTACCACTGTGGTGAGAAATGTCTGTTCCTCCACCAGCTCAGGCAAGTGAGCCCAGATAAATCTCACTTGCCTATTTTTGCTGGCTGGGGAAGTGGCACCAGCTCACCTTGTACTCTTAACTTGCAGTGCACTTTTTTTACATCATAAAACGAAGACCCAATGTGGGGGCATCATTTGTTCCCAGAGGACAGCTTGTTTTTTGACGGAAGTGTCAGGCTAGATGTCATTAAAGAGGGTTCTATATAAATGAAATTCTTTATAACATTTCAGAGCGTAACAGGACTGTGTAGACAAAGCCCACAGCAGACATCCCTATGCTGCAGCTATAACATGGACATGCTGCTTTACTCGACAAGCTGCTTAAAGGAGTGCAGCAGCAGCAGCTCCACAGCTTTCATGGAGAGATCAGCCACTAATTTCCACCTTGTCCCCTCTTCTCAAGCTACAATGTGATGCTACAGCTATACAGACTTGGATAACACACCACAACTACCCTTTCCTGGCAGAGGCATAAAAAAGAAGGTCACCACTCTGTTTACAACTATCCTGCAGGAGAGCATTTGTCAACAGCTTAGATATCACCTGCAGCATAAATATCCAAGCCCAGTAGAGATAAGGCCATGTTGTTTAATACCATGATTAAAGATGCCTTACCCCGAAAGGCAGCGAAGCCAGCAAGCACAGCTCAGCTCCATAAGCCTTTGAGCATCTGGGGATTAGGAGACGGGAAGTTTGGAGCACGGCTTCCAAAACAAACCCCTTTCTGAGATAGAGATGTTTCATTTTGCAAGAAGTGAGCGGTGTTGACAGAGCCTGAAACACTTTCTGTAGGCACAGCTCAGCCCCCCAGGCCCCCCAGGGCTCCAGCAGGATGGGGGTCCCTGCCACAGCTGAACAGCAGGTTCCCATCGGCAGTTGTGGTGCAAACTCCACTCACACTGACAATTTTTTTGGCTAAAGCTGTGGGAACGGCAGCCAAACCCAGTAAGATCAGCCTTTCCATAACCCCCTGTAATCTCCCCATCATCCTGTTAGGAAAAGGCCCAGAAGTTTAGTGTCTTTAGTAAAGTCCCTTTCGTTCTCGGATATCCAGCAGCCAGATCCTGTAAAGTGTGGAGAGCAAATTCCCAGCATGGCCCAGATGAAATTACTGTGACATTTGTAAGAAACCAAGAGCAACTAGTAAGAAACTCCGGAGTCCAGACAAGGGATTAGGCCGGTGCCTCGAGGGTACTGAACACCGAGGCACTGCGGTGTGTCTGCAGCGGGTGAAACCTGGGACAAGTGGGAGAGGAAAGTGCTCTATTTATAGCCAAAATTCAGCACATTTGCACATGTTTATTGTTGAACACATGCTTCTGTGCTTTCCTGAATAAGGATGAAGTGAGGTAGATGTTGAAAAGCAAGCGTGGGCTTGCAAGTTTTGCTGGCTTGAGCCTTATCCCTTTTCCCACATCACTCTTCAGCTCGCAAGAAGGGAACAATGCGGCTCCAGTTTTACTCTGACTCCAATAAAAACTTCCCTTTCCCCCGGTACAACCCAAATCAAGAGCAAACTAGTCTCAGGCTGCAGCTCACAGGAAAGGACAACTCATCTACAAAGAGTGTTTGCTCCTTCCTTAGCAGATCTGCAATCATCAGCTCTCCTCGCCCAGACTCCTCACACGAGGGAGACACTCTCATCAGTTAAGCGGAGCCACAGCCAAGCGTTTAAATAAATTGATATCAGCTTGTTGCTGCATTTCTGACAAACCCAGCCCTGCACACAATTCATTGTAGAGAGACTTCCCAATAAATGCAGTTTCCTCCACTCTTTGTAAAGTAATTATTCTAGCATTTTGCCTGCTGGAGGTGAATCTTGTTCAAAGCTTTGAATTAAAGGTCTTACTGTCAGTGGTGTCTGAGTTATCACTGCTGATGGAGTACTTGCGTCGTTTTTCTTCCATCTGTAACAAAAGAAATTGAACATTACGCTTAATGTCTGGAAAACTCATTGTGGCACCAAAGCACTGTTATCTCT
This sequence comes from Atrichornis clamosus, assembly GCA_013400975.1. Taxonomy (NCBI): domain Eukaryota; kingdom Metazoa; phylum Chordata; class Aves; order Passeriformes; family Menuridae; genus Atrichornis; species Atrichornis clamosus. The sequence continues at coordinate 5,868 of WBMZ01008538.1, read as the reverse complement.
GAATATCTGCCCACAGTGTTACTCCAGGACTATCAGCCCTTACCCAGAGGCTGAAAAAAATTGAAGAAAAGAGTTCTCATGGCACTTTTTAAAAACTTTAAGGTGTGAGTGTCTCTCTACCAGCTTTTCCCACTCCCAGGAGTTACAGTGGGTACACCTGGATCACTCAGCTTTGCATGGAAATTTGTCTATGCAGGATGTGCAACCAAATGTCTCTTCCTCTGCAAGAGCATTACCACGGGAAGATGCTCCACCCTGGACTGGAGGGTGCCCTACCACGGACCGTGGTGCTGTTGGACAGGACAAAAGATGTCCTGTGAACCACTCTTCTGGGCTGCAAAGCTGAGAAGTGTGAAGACAGAAGAATGGAAACTGCACACTCTCGGTATGTCTGCAGGGGGAAGTACGAGCATCCTGGAACTGAAGAGAACTCCAGTGTACCACAAGCCTGGGGTTTTACCCTCTGACTCATCTTCCCATCCCGCCAGTATCTACTTATTTTCAGACTTCAGGAGTATCTGTCACACAGCCCAGCCCGGAGCACTTCCCATCACCGCACACTGCTCTGCCGGGAGCCCCCGTCAGCACCGCCAGCCCCCGAGCTCCCGGGGGTGAGCAAGTGGCTTCTGCACAGCTGCTGTGACTTCTCCATCCTCTCAGAGTCAAAATCACAGCAGCAGGTACCACCGCACCGATCAGGAGACCTGTTTCAATCTCAGCTGATTTGTTCTGAGACTTTGAACAAGCCACAGAGGCGCTTGAAATCAGCAGGTTCTCCTGAACTCGCCCCTCGGGAACCAAGTGCTCAGAACTGAAAGTCAAGTACCTATACCAGTAGGTGATTTAGAAAAAAAAAAAAGAAGAAAGGTATTTTAACTTTTGAAGATCCCAGTTTACCAATGTGCCTGGTGGCTGATCAATGTGGCTCCCCAACGCAGGGCTTGGGGAGCTCTGGATGCAAAGGGGCAACTATGCAACAGGCTGTGAGCCAAAATACATCCACAGAAAACAATCTTAACCTCATGGAAATCTTCCTAGTACTTTCTGATATATTTTCTAAGAATCTGAATGTGTTGACATGTCATACCCACTACTGCTTCCACAAATGATAAGTGGGAATGATAATTAACCACTGGTTTTGTGGAGTTTGGTTGCAGCAGGTACAAGCAGCACACAGACTGGATATAGCACAACATTCCCCCCAAACATCAGGAAATGTTTCACTAAGCATATAAAACCCTTGCAGTAGCTGTATTTCACAATATATGTGCTATGTGTTATCACAGCATTACAAGGCAAAATACTACAAAGTATCCTAAACATTTTAACTATCAGTGTTGTGGTAAGACATTGCCCTGTCAAAATGTGACTTAAAACACTCCCTGAGAATATGGTAATATCAATACTTTTCCCCAGTGATTCAAGGGAAAAACAGATGTTATTAAACCAGCCTTGTTCCAAGTAGCCATTAGATTTTGCTTGGGGAAAATGAAACTGAAGACAGCTCTAACTGCAGCTTACTTACTTTTAGTGAAAATTCTACCTGAACCTTTTAAACTGGTTCCTACTGGCCTGAAGTAGCAAACAGGCATTTGGAGCACAAGGACAGAGCAATGCTTTTATTGATTCTGGAGTTCCTAATCACAGAGGTTAAATAAGCCAAAGCCAGTGGGGGGAAAAAACCCCACCTGAGTGGAAGCAAAGGAATGCCACTGATAGCCAGTGAGATTTCCCAGGTTTCCCATCTTTGCTTTTACAGCAAGACAGCATCACTGACATCACTCTCCTTCCAAGGCAGGGAAAAAGGTTTGCAATCAATGCTCAGCGCGGGCAGCAGGACGCTGGGACTGGTTTTGGCTCTGATATATATGTGAGGAGATGCACTGATCATCCCTCTAACTGAACTTGGTTCCTGCATCCTGCTTCTGTCCTACAGTTGCCTACAGGATTAACATACTCACTACACAACAGCATGAACTGATGTTCACATACAGAAGTGGTTCATATTGCAGGTAAAAAATAGTGTCTCTACTTCAGTAAATCATTTTGCCACTGTCTGGCGGGATCCAAGACAGCATCCTCAAATTGCACAAAATTTCTGAATGAAATTCTGGCTTGAGCAAAGTACAGACATCTCCGAACAGCAGCTCCAAAAGGCAACGACGGCCTGGGCAGGGGATGGCACACAAGGTACTCTGTGCCTGAAGGGAGCAAAATTTGTGACCAAAACCGGGCTATTTCAGAAAATGGTGAAGTTCCAGGCCGTGCTAAGAAGATGCTGTTTTCTGAGGGACTCATCTTGAGCAGCCAAACAGTAGTAAAGCACATGGCACTTAACAGAGGAATTTACTGTAGAAGGGTAATTGGGCCATTTCCCCATCTGTACCCCAGAGTGATAAAGTTCAATGGTGGCTGAGCTCCCACCACCCTTTTGGCACCCGGCGGGGGGGAGGGGGGAACAGGGAAGACGGATGGAGGGATGGACAGACTCACTGCCCACATCCCTCCCAGTGCTGGAGCTCCAGCTCCCACAAGCTCTCAGGAGCAATTCAGTTGGTGAACTACTGAGCAACTTAAGTCTTCACAAAATATGGTCTCTGCTCCAGAATTAATCTTTTGTTTACATTAGAAGTTAATTTCACCTTTAACTGACCCATTCCCCGCATGGCATCATTAATAAAGTCATAAACAAATACCAAAAAAATTTGTAATACTTTGAAAAGGTCACTGTTAGGTCAAACTTGGCCCAAAATCTAGTTTTTACAGAGCCAGAAACCAAGTGAAAGGTTTCTATGTAGGCTTGCTTAAAAAATTCAAACAGAAACAGATGTGGGTTTCTTTTATAAACAAATGAACATCCCCCTGAAGTGTCTGCAACTCAAATCCACAGGCATAGCCCTGGCTAATGCCTGGAAACCAAAAAACTGAACTACTTGCAAACCAACAGATGTTTAGCATTGCCTTTGTTCAAGCAGAGAATGGCAGATAAATGCTAAACCAAGGAAGATGATGGCCCTTCATCAGCCTAAACAAAAGTAAATCACTAGGGTCTTGGACAAATTAGCACCAGGATTTGTGTTAAAATGGAGATGATGGCCTGAGACTGGCTGGTCCTGCCTCACAGCAAGGCAGGGTTGGAGAAGTGCTCTTGGGAATGCAATTTTGCCCTGCCCCCACAACCTGGGAGAAGTGAAGGCAGCAGTACTCCTGGCACAGACAGAACCTGTGCCCAGATCCTGAGTTCACTGGGCACACTGCCCAGGGACAGGTACCCACTCCCATCCACGCTAAACCAAAATGCCTCATCCAGCCTTCAGCCAGCACAGAACTCTTCCTCCACAGACCCCTCCACCAGCCCTGTGCTCTGGGGAACCCACTGAAGTTTCCCAGCTCCCTGCAAACTCTTCTGTACTTCAAGTCCACGTGGGTTTTGGAGATTTTTAGTGGCATCCCAGCACCCTGTGCAGGGGCTGTTTCCAAGGATGAACCATTCTGGACTGTGGCGAGCAAATAAGAGAAACTCATACGTGCCTGCGCTCCCCACTTCCACAGGGAAAAGGCACAGAAACCTGCAGAAGTTGCAGTAAAAGAAAAAAGGAAAAGCATTTGGTCATCACCTCCTCCCAGCCTCCCCGCAGGTTGAGGGATGTGCCGAGCTCGGTCCCCGCGCCGTCACCTCTGACGCTGTGAGCAACACCGGCTGAATGATGGGCTCTGTTTGTGAGCTGCAATGAGACTGCAGAAAAACCACTTCCCTGTTTGTTCTTCCAGCCCAGAAATAGGAACACAAACAGAACATAGTGCCCCCAGCGGCACGCACACGGCTCCGGCCACCGACCCCGCGCCGGGGACCCCCATCCCGGACCTGTCCCAGCCGGCTGACACGGAGCCATGGGGATGCTCCCAACGCATCCCCTCAGTGCTTCCCCTCCGCCTTAACTGTTTTTGCTCTGTCTAGGAACACCAGCCAGTTGTTAGAAAGTGTAAGAAGAAGGGTGGAGGGCTGGAACATCCCAGTCTGTACACCGTGGGAGGGTTGTCCTCCTTCCATTGCCTTTTCCCATGAACAATTCTGGAGCCAAGTGCTGCTATAGGAGGCTCTGAGAGAGCAGCAGCATCCCCTGAATTGGCACAGTCCCAATTTCATAGTAACAGAACAAACTTTTGGACCAAAGGATGCACAGCAGTGGGGCCAACAGACCCTGAGCATATTGCGATGCTCAGCCCCTATATCATGGAGGAAGCTATTCTGAACCTCCCTGGTAACCCGGCAAAATGTAAATGCAAAAGGGCAGGAACAATCATTTTCTGGGCAGCAGGAGCCTGTCCCTGCCCGCCAGGGCTCGTCTGTCCCTCGCCTCCTCTACAGGCTGCTACCAGCCCCAACTTTCCAGCAAAACTCAGGTGCCCAGGTGCAGAGGGAGCCATCCCTCCTCTCCTCCACACCAACTCTGCTGACTTTCTTGGCTCCCTGGGGCAAAATTTAATCTCATTTCAATTTAAAACAAAACAAGCCCTCGTTTACTACCTGTGCTTTGCCTTTCTCCATATCTACAAGGGCATTTTTTTTCTTCACTACTCACATTTATAACTTTACTTGCCTCTTCTAACTCATTACCTTCTAATTATTTATTTTTCCTTCAGCAAGCCCAGAGAGAGCACAAGTAATCAGAAAGGTTCCTGAGTGCACTGGGGCCGCCCCTACCTTTGGCGGGGCGAGGGTGCAGGCAGGGACACAGGGCACGGGAAGGGTCACCGGGAACAGCTCCATGCCCAGAGCCGGCTGCCCCATCCTGCAGGTCTCTGAGCATTCAAAACTCATAGGAAATCAACAGGAGCGATGGGCACCCCGATCTTTGTACTGAACACCCAGAGAAAGGCAAAGACCAGACCTGATTTGAAATAGTTTGAGGACCACCCATCCACCAACTTTCAGAACCTGAGTGTCAAACACTATCAGCAGCCATCAATACTTTAAAGAAATTGCACCTCCTTGCCTACAGACCCCCTAACGTGTACCCTCCATCCTTTGCTCCAAGCCTACATTTTTGAACACCAGCCTCAATTTTCCTAAGAAAAACAAATTTAACCTTCGATTTAACCTTTCTGCAAGCTATTTTTACTCCTATCTCAAGCTTATTTTAACCCCAGTAGCCAATAAATGCTTAAAGGTCAAACACCATTCCTAAAAGCCGGGCTCTTTATCCCCGGGGAGAAGCCTAAGATCACTTAATTTTTTTTTCCCCCAAGCAAAATCTCCTCCTAGTGATATCCCAGCGGTCGGAGGGTCCTGGCTCAAGCCCTTCAGTAAACAATTTTCACTGTGGGGGCTGAGAAGGCACTGAGAATCTTCCCTGTGAATGCCATGCCATCCTTCTCTTCCCACTCAAATAGCGCTCAGAATGTATAGGTATGGAGAGAGATAAATATCTTTTTTTTTTTTCCTCCTAATTGCACTCGAGGTTGACAATTCAGCAGCCTCCCGCCTTTGCAGCGCTTCCCAACTTCCAGCTCGCCGCTCCCACCCCGGGCGCGGGGCAGCCGGGGGGCGCTCCCAGCTCCGCATCCTGACCGAGAAGCGGCTCGGCAGGTGGGGAAGGGGCAGGAGCGCGGCGGGGGAGGCGCGGGCTTCCCCGGAGGATGCGGGAGGGAGCCCAGGGATGGGGCAGGTGGCCGGGGAGGGAAAGGGGGGCGGCCCGGGAGGACAACGACACGGCGGGGACGCGGAGTGTTTTCGAGCGCGGGTGATGCCGAGGGGGGAGCGGCGGGTGCCTCCGGGCCCGGCAGCCCCAGGACCCAGCGGCGCGGTGCGGCGGGGGAAGGCGGCGGGGAAAGCCCCGCGGTGGGGAGGGAAGGGGGGAGGAAGGG
>WBMZ01008537.1:0-29096 GCA_013400975.1 Atrichornis clamosus | reverse complement strand
GTCTTTTAAACTAAGACAAAGGATCAAGAAAAAGCTATCTTCAGACTTCAAATTAGTGGTACACAATTGCTGGATACTGAAAAGAGAGCAGAATTAGTTAAAATAAATGTCTGAATGGTAACAGGACAAGATCCTGATGATTATTGGAGATGGCAAAGGGTGGTCTTTTTTTTGTAAATTAAAAGACAATGAAGAGAAGTCGTGTAGATTTTTAAATTATTGGCTGAACTGTAATGCACCTTGTCAGAGAATGTTAAATCATTTAAAAAATCTTCAAGGTTAAAAGATGCATAAAAACTTACAGGATCCAACACAGAAAGATGGAATTACCAAACTCTTCAGAGAACTGCTCAGCAGACAAATACACACAAAGAGCAGTTAACTACATTTAGAAATTAACAAAAATACAGATCATTACAAGTTCCAGAGGAGTGTCGTGATAAAGCTGTCTTGGGAGTCCAAGGCCAAGGTCTGAACCTGAAATGGTGCTTCAGAGGATCCAATGAAGAACGAGGATGATGTTGAAACAGCATAATGGATTCACACACAGTGAGAAACTGCCAAAACCATTAGAAAGGAAAGTAGTGTCTCAAGCTTTAGCAATCTGTTCAAGATTGTCAGAGACAAGAAACCTGAATAATCTGCATTGTTATTTTATCCTTTAGGATAGCCCCAGACATTCAGAATTAAAAGGCAGTAAATTTTGGAGACTTTGAAAGCAGGTCACAGATAGAGCTCCTAAAATAGCTGGTGGAATACACCTTTTCATAGCTAAGTCAAACCATAAATAGATTTTGTATTTCATTAAAGAATTAATTTCCAACTAATAATATTAAGACTTTGTACATACATCTAGTGAACTGATTTTCTCCCTCCAGACAAATTTTAAAATGTTCTTCATCATTTCAGGAGACAAGACTCTCCATTTCGCTGCCCTGATCCATGGGTAATTGCTTCCAACTGCAAACCCAGGTATGAAGTGCTCCTGATGCAGGTCCCATATGATTGCACACCCACTGTGTAAAGGTGTGCAGAACGCTGTGGTTTGTGTGATAGCCAGTAAATACAGCCACCATGAGAAACACAAAATCCTCACCACAAATAGCAGATCCCAAATTGCTTGTTCAACACCACAAGACAGAACTGCACACACAGAACCCAGTGCAAAGAGGTGAGGGCTAAGTTCAGACCTTCTTTTTATAAGGAGTACTAATGAAGAGATAAAGTATTACTCAAAAATAAAAAGGAAGCATTTTTCTTCCAAAGAACAGATCTAATTTTATTTGCTTGTGCTCACAAGTTCATCACACCCTTGATTTCAGCAGGGCGGGACACTGCAGCAAAGCAGATCTGAGCAGCAGAAAGCAAGAGGAATGTTTACATTCCTCAGCAGTGCTCTCACTGACTTCCAGACACACTGAAAAGAAACAAGTGTCATTCTCATCTTTAAAAAAAATGCATACAGGAAACTTCATTTGGGATTTTGGACATGTGAGGGACCATCACTTTTTAACTGCTGCAAGGATTAATTCAAAGGCCACTTGCCACCAGCACATTGTTCTGCCAGCTCTTCTGTTTTGCCTATATTTTTGTTTTCTGAGACAAGGAATTTCTGTTAGAAATTTGTACCACCCTCCAGCCAGCGGCCCTTTATGTGGATGCTAAGTGAAAATCCATCTTCAAGCAAGTAAACACATTGTGATTTAAGTTCTGACCTCATGTTTAGTAGGAACACAATGCAGGTTTTGTTGCCTCTAATAATAATTCAAACATCTCTGTGAAGGTTCAGTTGTCCAAGGCCACCTGCCTGAAGAGGTGATACGTCTGAATTCCTCTGCCAGTATTCAACCAGAACCACTCACTCTCACTCTTGGGGGCGGACCAGAGTATTCAGGAGCCATTTAGTCCTAAGCCTGCAGACAGACCAAGAAGGCCCAAAACAGGTCTGATCTTTGTAGGAATGCTACAGACATTGCTATATAGAATCATAAGTGAATGGGATGGGGGGGGGGGGGGAGGGACGAAAGTCTTACATAATAAGGATTTTAAGAGGATTTTATATAATAGTGTATTTCAGATCCTATTGCTAGAATTACCCCACTGAAATTCCCCAAATTATTTTTTTCCCCTCAAGGAACTTCCGTAAAAACATGGAATCAAAGCAAGCTTCTGGATATGTTTCACTGATGAGCTGCCCATAAACCTGTGTCCCCATTACTGCTCCCTCCCTCCATCCTACACAACCGCATTTCCTTTAAACAAATCCACATATTTATAAGCAAATAAACGTTTTGACTGCATCTTGCCCTACAGATACAGTACTTCCTCTCAGGAGAGGTATAAAAGCCTAGTCTTAACAAGGGCTCAAAAGGCAATCCCCTCCTGTCCCCAAGGGTGAAATTTGTTGCATATCGTGTTTATTAATCCAGATCAGCAATTCCAAGAGAGGCGAAAAGTTAACCCCTCCTCACTGATTTATGTTGAGGCAGTAGCCTTATGTAAAACAATAACTTAAACTACAGTTTTATGCACACAGCTGCCTTGATTGAAACAAACCAACAGTACTGCCAGGACTGATTACTTGGATGCAACACTGAGCACCTGACTGGTGGCTCGTGAGTGGACAGCCAACAGTACAGACCCAGCACAAACAGTCACAGACAAAATCATCTCTCCCCACCACAGCATCCAGGAAGAGGACTTCAGCAAGGGAAAGCCTTCTCCCACGTTTCATACCAAAGACAACACAAGGAAGTGGTAAATAACTCCTCTACTTTTCCATACACCCTATAGGGGACTTTGGAGTTGGATCTACAGGCAGACCGATGAAAAAGTGTGAATCCTCTCCACAGACAAACCATCCAGACCATTGTTGTACGGGTCAATTGGACAGTGGCCCAAACAATAAGCTGTTTTTAGAAAACCAGGGATTCATCCTCTTATGTGGCATGAAGGAGGGATTTAACCTTAATTTAGCACCATTTAGAAAAGATTACCCTTTAATTGCAGTAGGAGTTGGCAGACGCTGGCAGCAATGAAAAGCCTTTATCCTGCAAAGCTTCCAAGCGATCAGTGACAGCTCCCAGGCCGGCAGCAGAGAGCCAGCCCCGTGCTGTCCCCAGCCGGCTGCTCCAGGCCACCAGACCGACGGGGTGGAATGTGGGGGCCACCCAGCTGCATCACAGCTGCGGAGACAAACCCCTCATTCATCAGCATTCAGATCGGGTAGGGCATGTCGGGCTGCCACAGCGCACCAAGAAGCCACAGCCTTCAGAAGGGCTCAGCTGTCAGTACCATGCAGAGCTCTGTTGAGTGGGTCCCAGCTGGTTTGGGAAGAGATCCAGTACCGGGTATATGCCCACTTCCTGCCTTTTGGTATCAGTCTGGCCAGGTCAGCAGAGACAGCTCCCCACTGACCTCAGCTCTGCCATTCTCTGGTGACAGGGCAAGAGAGGTGTCATGTTGTATCTTCCGGCACCGAGAGCCCTGCTAAAGCAGATGCATGACATGCCTCAGGTGTAGGGTTGCCAGATTCCAGCCAAGACCCAGTAACTCATTGCCATTCAGGAGCCTGTTACAAATGTCATCTAAATTGGAAAAAAGCAAAATGCTCTTCCAGATTGGCATCCAGGAAAACGTAATTCCTGTTCAAACAGATTTTGCTGCAGCAGTAGTGTCTGTTTTACATCTGTGCTGGATTAATCCCAGTTCAGGCTGGCATAGGACATCTCAAAGCCTACTGCAGTTTAACTCAGCTTTATTTTTAAAAGTTCAATGAAAAGTAATAATTTCTATGCATAGACAAGGCCTTAAGACAAGGTTTAACATCCTCCCTCTCCATTTCTTACCTGTGCCTGGCAGTACCTGGCATTTCTGACAGCCTCAGGCCTGAAAGATGAAGCCACTGTCCAGCTGGCTGAGACATCTGAACTTAATGGGAACCAGGGAGGGGAGAAAGTGCTCTCCAGCAAGAGGGAGCTAGAGAAGAAAACTGCCAGAAAAGGACTGGTTAGGTGAGGAGCCATGAGAAGTATTAGTGTCAAGGGAGAAAGCAAATCCTGTAAGGAGGAGGCAAAGAGCATGTGTCCAAGGGAAAAGATAAGAGATGACAGTCAAGACAGTGGAATAGGATAACAGTAGCAGCAGAATGATCAGAGACTGCAGTGGAGTCCAGCAGGAAACCAAGGAAAAGGAACAAAATCAAGTGCAGGAGGAAGTAGGAATGGGAAAGAAGAGACATGAGCCTGTAGCTGCTGGTGCACTTCAGATATGAATGGGCAGCTTCATCCTCTTTGTGCCCTAACTGCTTCCAGCTTCTTGGCCTAAGGCTGAAGTTTGTCTCCTATGCTGGAAGAAAACCTGACCAGTAATTGTGTCATCTGCTCAGGGCATTCTTTCCTAAACATTTAAGTTCCGTTCAGCACCAAGTAGCCTGGCATTGCACTCAAAAATACCTTAAAAGACACTTTAGAGTATACTATTGGACATCCTTGGACACTATTCCACTTCTCTGCATTCACTGTCACTGCTACCCTTGTTTCTCAAATGAAACACTGGGTACATCTATACAGGACTAATGTCTAAAGTACGATTAATTAAAAATCAAATTATAATCCCAACACAGGACTGAGAGTCCCATCTTGTACTCAGTGACACACTGCAGCAGACCAGTTTTGTTTAGAGACTATAAGGAAGAATTCTCTGTCTCTCGAGAAATTTATTTCACATTCAGAGCTTGAATTTGAGCAAGTTGATTTGTTGCATTATAAATAGACACTGGCTTTAGGCACATGAAGGCCACAAAGTTAAAGAAAAATAAAAGAAAGTGAGTAAGAGGAACTCTAGCCATCCCCACAGATGTTATTCAAATTCTTCAAACATAACTTTTCCATTATGACACAGTCTTCTGCACTGCAAGAAGAAAGAGAAACAGAAATATACCCATTATCTATAGTCTTGAAATTTCAAGACACTAGATCAGTAATCCAATAGGAAAACATTACAGCTACACTCTGCTGCAACACCAGTTCCAAAGACAGCATTAGGACAGATCCTTAAACACTAGAAGAAGAGGAGTTAAACAACTCAGGAGTTAAACAATCTAAGCCTGAGCACTGGAGAGCATTCCTGTGCACATAAGACACCAAGTACTGGACTGTTCTTGATAGATCTGGAATCTTTTAGAAGTAAAATTGGCTTTAGAGCCTCATTGAACCAAGAGGCAATGGAAGAAAACTTGGATCTACCTGAACTCCATATCTCATGGAGACTCTATTCCCTTGTAGAGCAGTGCCCACTGAAGATTAAGGCCACATTCTTCATACAAAGCCTAACATTACGTGCAGTAAGACAAAGTTTACACGTGACTAGCACAGCATGGTACCGGGCAACGAATGGAGCCCAGGGCAAGAAAAATACTTCCATCAAATTAATCGCTTTCTATGGAGATGACCTTTGCCACAGAGAACAGTGACAATACGACAAGAAAATACATTCCTCGTAAAGCACACACAGAAATACAGTATCAACCTTAATGCTATTTCAGGCCTATTGTGAGCAAGTACACGACAGGCCTGTTGTGGGAAAAAGCGCCTACACAGCCACACTGATCGTGGCAGAGCACAGGGCTGATAAATGCTCTTTGAGGCCAGTTCTCACAACTCCCAGAGCCAAGAACCTTAAAAGCCAACAGATGCCTTACAGGGGCTTTGCCAGCCCCAAAAGCCTCCCTGGATGAGCTGGATTCTGAGACGTTCCCCAGCTGCAGTCCCTCACACTGAAGAGCATGGAAGGAATGAATGCCTTACTATGCTCCCCGAAAATCCTAACAATGGGGAGGTCAAAGAGAACATCAGACCAATTTTAATGTTAACAGGCTTTGTGTCACGTTAAAAGGGTCCATTTGCTTCAGACCCAATAAGTCATTTATATTTCAGGGCAGTTGGCCACAGGCTACATTAGAACAACCAGCTACAAACCAGTGGAGTAGCTATTATTTTTATATATATATGTGTGTACGTATCTCCACATATATATAGATGTGAATATATATATATATATACACACACACATATATATCTACACAGCTTTCATTATCTGCATATACTTGCAGCTCTCTCCCACCACACTCCTTTACTGTACTCTTACTGTTTGGTTTCTACCTGTTTCCCAAGTGGAATGAGAAGACATTTCTCATCTTCTTCCACAGAGGGGATAAGATCAAGCTCACTTATTATTAAGTGCTCAGGTGGAGGAGCTGTCTCAAACATGAAACTGCTGAGAAAGCTGTGCTCTCCTTACCCTTCACTATTCCATGTGAGCCTGGAATACAAAATATTTAGATGGGAACGGTTTCCTCCAAACTTCCAGGACAGACAGTGTTCAAGTCCACAGTCCCAGCAGCCTTGACACAAAGCCTACAACCCAGCCCTCAGAGGCTCTCTCAACTTCCTAAAACCCTCCCAGATTTCAGAAAAGAGAAGTCACAAGCTAAGATAGAGACTTAAACCTCACTCAAGCCATGAAGATTCCTAGCTACAGTTTCCCTCCAATTCACTACTATGCTTACCTCCACTGTGAACCCAGCAGGACAGGAAAGTATAATGGCCCATGTGAGTGAAAATTAATCCTGGAACACAGGATTTTTCCCACCCCAGAACCCTACAGAAGTTAAAGGTAGCCACAAGTCATTCACACTATTTGAGGAGTCACATTAGCAGTTCACAAGGATAGAATGATGCAGAATACACGTAGGGATGAGAGAAGGGCTTCAAAATTGCCAAACATGAGACTGATTAGTAGGATCACTGCAAAGCCTACACACAGGAATAAAACTATAAAGCCCATGAAATGCCTGACACTGACAGAAGACAACTAACTGTTCTCCACATTCCTTTCCTAAGAGGTAATACTGCAAGTGTCACAGTAGTCAGTATTCCTTCAGCCCTCCCCAAGTCCAGACAAACGACAAATATATCTCACATGCTCCACTTGGTAAAATCAGCAACTCAATCCTTCAGTGGGTATTCACTGATTAAATAGAACTGGAGGGGGTGAACCATAAAAACAAATTCAAACTTTAGAACTTAAAACTATGGGGCATATTAAAGCACAGTATGCAAAAAACCTACATATGTAAGCAGTAAAATAACAGAATTGTACAATTGCTGAGACTGAAGACTGGAAGGGAACTCTGAAGATCACCTCCTCCAACCTTCCTGCTTAAAGCATAGTCATCATAAACCTGCTCAGGATATTGTCCAGTTGGGATTTGAATGCCTCCAAAGATGGAGGCCACATAACCTATGGGCAAAGAATAGAAAATGAGAAAATAGGTTTAAAATGGCACATCATGTCTGTGGTTATTTATGTACATGCTAGGGCACAGTCTTCAGTTTTTATGGGCTGTTCTGTAGCAACACAAGTAACACTTGAGGCTGGAGCTGAACAACTCCATGGCTTGATTTGTTCCAAGTGACTCAAATCTGCTCTTAAAATATTTCTATGATTAGTGAACGATTGTAGAACAAGACTTCATTGTATCCAGTGGGGGCGGGGGAAATGTTTTAAAACAATCCTACTCGCCAAACACTGCTCTAATTTAGCCAGTTAAGTGCAAGTGGTCTTATTTCCCAGGTATTAGTTTGGATACTTTGGCTTCAGCCTACCTTTAAGTAGCTTTCTGAATTGGACTCAATTAGTAGGGAACATACATTAAAAAAAGAAAAAAGAAAAAAGAAGAATAAAGGTATTAATTACCCCTAAAAGAAGAAACTTGCAAAAATGCCTTATATTTTGCATTTTTTGTCTAAGTCAAATGTGGCTGAAATGCAGCCCAACAGAGCTGCAGGTAGAAGCAGATGTTATACGCAACCCTTCAAACTGCACCAAGAGCCAGAACTGTCTGGGCATAGATACATACTTCTCTACCAGCAGATGCTCCTCATCAGCACATCCTGAAGCCTTTCCATCCATGCCAGCCTGAAACCACTGCAAGGTGAATCTCACTCTCATGCAAAAAGTACAACCTCTCATCAGTTTCTAAGTCAGCTACCTGCTGCAGTGTGGCACCTTCCCGGGGAATATCTCATCTCCGTCGCTCACCCAGCATGCCTACCTCTGATAAACCACCTCAAGCAAGAGCAGGCGAACACCAAGCTATTAAGAGGCAAATCTGGTCTAAGACCAATGTCAGCTCTCCACCACTGACAGACTTACCTGTCTGCAAAGACAAACTTTCATTTGAAGCTGGATAGAACTTAGTCATTAATAGTTAAGAGACAGTATTCAGAGTATTTAGTCACAAGAGCGGGAGACAGCTCTATTGTCTAGACATTACTTGTCCCAGGACAGAACAACATCCTTTCCTGCTAACTCTGATTTAGATAAAATACTGTGGGCCAAAGCTTATAATCTCCTTCTAAAGCCAATTGTGTATATACTCGTACATGTGGCATTGCTATAACATTAACATAGTGAATACAGAAATTACCATGTAATGTTTATTATATAAATAAACCCATGCAAGACACAGCCTGGAACACATGCACAACTGAAAGCAAGTTACACGTGGCAATTGCTAATATTTTAAGAATGACAGGTTTGTAACAGGTTAGTAATTTCAAATTTCAAGTAAAACTCCTAGTATATTTTAACTTTTTAAATTTTTTTTTTTACAGAAACCTTCACTTCTGAAAGCCTTTTGGTAAAAACCCTTTGTCAACAGAAAAAGGAGAAACTTTTTAAAGGTAATGCCAAGTCCTCTACTCTCCAACTGCAGCAATTGCACAACCAGCAATAGTCTCAAAACAAGCCCAAAGCCCTAAGGGTATACAGAGGAACATATAACTGAAGGCAGGAAGGAGGCTGGAGCTGACTGATGAAGCAAGCAGCTCCAGTTTCATCTTTCACTGGGAAGTGGGGAGCTCAGATATACCTCCCTGCCACTCTCACAGTTGTCCAGCCTGTCCAGCTTAGGTTACCCCAGAAATTCCCTTTCAAATCTATGAAGACCGTGGCTCTCGACTGCACAATACATGCAGGGACAGGCAGAGAAGGGCAAGAAAAAACAGCATCCTCAGAGAAAAAAAAAAACTGAAAAAAAAAGGATTTATTGTCTTTTCTATGTATTGCTTCCCTTTATTCTTCTGAACACAAAGCAATTTTAAGAACAAACAGAATTCCCCAAAAGATACATATTAAATTAGGAGATTGAATTCAGAATCTGTAATGAGAAAGGATCTGAACAAAAGGGCCAAACCTCCACATAATAGTAAGCAAGGAATGATACAAAGCCAGAAAAGAGAGAGGCAGCTCTACAACTACCCAATGCACTTTTGGGAAAGATGCCTTCAGAAATCCATTCACAGATCCAACTAAGCTCTCCAGGAAAGTTTATCTGGGAAGCAGACACATCACCCCTTTTCAAAACTTTAGAAGGGTAAGGCGGGTAGGAGAATGGGGGGGAGATGGGTGGGGTGTGAGACAGCAAAAGGTATCAGAGAAGGCTGCAACACCCTCCACCAGCGGAGCTCAAGGAAGGATGCTCCTGTTCAAGATAGTGCTTAGGCAGTCATGAGGAATGTTTTGACAGTGCTCAGGGTACACAAGTTCTAAGCCCAGAAACTAGCTCATATCTCATATTTGCTCTCCTTATCCCTTCCAACTGCTCAACTGGCAGCTGCCAATATCTATATAAGAGACTGATCTACACATCCCTTCATTATAAAGAAGTGAATGATGATAAATATCTTTAAAAATCCATTCTTAAAAAGTGCAGCAAATTAAAGGTATTTTTCTCTTGTGTTTAGCTATTGTATGCAAAAAAAGAAACTTGAGCTTTTTCAGTCTTCTCATAACGCTAGAATTTACCAGACATGCATGTATGTCCACATGAAAGGAATAAAAATAGAAGTAGCTGCCTCCTGTTGCAAGATATTCAGTACATGTTTATGCTTTATTAACTTCCAATATAATCCACTCAGTATTTAATTGCTTGTACTGTAGCACAGTTGTGAGAGACAACACTGACTCATGGACTGTATTTAAGGAAGTTTCATCAAGAATAAGGGTGACAAGAATTAGAAATTCATACCCTAAACGAGACTCAAGAAGGAATGCACGTTAATTTAATATTAAACTACAGTAGTAAAGCATAAAATCTAAAATCCCTTTCATTCAATTTACTTTCTCACAAATTTAACTAGGGAAACATCCTTAGCAGTCTCATTGACACAGTAAGGAAATTTGTGATGTTGTAAACTAAGGACACATGACAACAGCTTTAAAAGTTTGCTGTTTCAAAAAGCAAATGAGCTATTCCAATGTCGTAAGGTTTTTGGCCATTTCCAAAAGAAGAGAGTTCAACATAGTACCACTAGTTTATTTAAAACAGTTGTGCTCACAAAACAGATATTCCCATTTCCTGCCCATAAAACATTCCCAACCCAATTAAAATAAAAGAGGGAGCAAAACAAGACAAAAATCTGGCACTGCAACTGCAAAACAAAATCCAAGTATTTATGAGGGTGTCTCACTGAAATTCCAGGTTGCAGGGCCTGCTCTCCTACCAAACACTGGGGCACAGCTGATGGACATGTTGGCACATAATTTTCCTGTTGATGGGGAAGTAAGGCCATTGCAGTTCTGGTCATTAGGTTTCAGGGTCCACCTACATTCCCATTAGACCTCTCAGCTTGTAAGTAGTTAGAGCACAACGCAGAGTAAGCTGTTTTTAGAAAGGCTGCACTAGGGGCTCTTAAATAAATGTCGAAGCAGCTGCAGAATTACGGGCATGGGTTTGAGGGTGCATTTGGTTATATTAGGGGTTTAGGAGCACAAATATCTGTACAAGGTGAGATGCTTAACTAAGAATTCAGATGTGCAAATCGAAAACTGCCTCATGAGTATTAGAAGTCTTAAATTATTTGACATTCAAAATGCAACTACTGGAGTCATGCAATTCCTCCTCTACAGGAGAGGAGAAAGGGAAAATGCAGGGGCAGTTCAGGTACTTTCTAGCCTCTCAGGGTGCACAAAAGAAACAAGTCACCCTAACTTTCAAGAAAACTCTAGGTGTGGTTTTTTTTTTTAAAAAGGCACAATCCCTGATATCGTGGCGTTTAAGACTGGCAACACTGTCAATAAACAGACAGTGCACAAAGCCAAGATCTTGCCAATGAAAACCTGTATTTGAGGCTACATGTATTTGAGGGACAGATTTCTTCCATTTGTCTTCCCTTAACTGGTTTGCTGCACAAGTAAAGGCACATCCCATGTGAGTCCAGCACATGGCAGAAGGTAGTTTTTTAAGTCCGTGTCACTTCAATTAGATTCTCTGACAAGACTGTCATAACTCACCTCTGAAACAAAATTATATTGGACTGGTCTCTTCCCACTGAATTCCCAGAGTATCTCATTACAACTGAATAATCAGATGTTAGAGGGATCTTACTTACTAGGAAAAGTACCTGGCAATTCTGGCCTCATAGGCTCTATGTAGCCTTTGTAGTTGGCATGATGGGCCAGATAAGTGCCTTATTGCCCACCCGAAATGTCTTGATTACTCAAATGCTAGGAGGAAAAGACAGTTATATCAAAACACCACCAGACTGAAAAATTCAGAAATGTTTGCCAAATCCAATAATACAAAATTAGCAAAGTTTGGATTTAAGTAAAATTCTTAATAAAGATACACAATAAAAGATATACACCCAGTGTAATACTTGAAATTGCAATCTACTGCACCGTAGTACTTCTCACAGAATATTCTGAGTTGGAAGGGATCCACAAGGATCAACGGGTCCAACTCTTAAGTTAATGGCCCATATGGGGATTGACCCCGCAAGCTTGACATTATTAGCATCAGGCTCTGACCAACAGAGCTAATCTCAAGGAATGCCTCATCAAACACACAAGTAATGTCTAATAACTCTGCCAGAGTAAGAGGATTTTTCAACTTTAACTCTTCTGGTTTTCATGCACTGAAGCTAACTAATTTCCACTGTTTAAATGCAGACTTCCTATAGCTATGCAGTATGCCACAGAGCCCAATTTCACATCAGTCTTTAAGCTTTTATGTACACATACAACAGATTTTTACATTACAAGATCTCATTCATCTCAGAAACCAACCAGCCACTCACATTTTAAAGCAACCACTCATTTTGTTATGAAAGACCACAAAGCTGGCCATCAAAAGCTAGAGCAGTCAGATTGACTTAAGATCACAAAGCTTATCATTCCATTATAATGGGGAGGAAAGAAAATCAGCATATTTTTCTAGAGGACAAGGCCAGCACAAAGCCTTCTTGAGGATACTGATGCTTCAGAGAATGTACAGAGGTTCGCATTTTCTTATACATTTGGTCAAGTTAAATATGCTGATTTACTTGTAACACAAATTCTGCTTTAAAACCCTCTGCCTATAACCACACCTGTAAGATGTGGAAGAATATCCCAGTACTGCTGAGTGACAGAGTGAAAATCATTACCAGGTGTGTAAACTGGACTTTTAGAATGAGAAATGTCTGAGTTGGAAGCCACAAAAGCTTTGACACAAAAAGAACCAAATGAAGAAAAAATAACACCTCCTGCTATAGGTCAAGCCCTGCTGTTAGTGATAGTACAGCTATTTAATTATGTACATTTGTAAAAAATTCAAGAGACAGAAGAAAATTTTAGTTGAAAATAAACAGCTCAATCCCTATTCTTCCCTTTGAGAGAAATTATTTATGTGCAAAATTATTATCCAGTTATAATACCTGAGAATATTTTATTTTAGCCATTTCTTTTTGGTTAAAACCAAACACTTTCTGAAAGCATCCCCAAAAGGAAGCCAAGTGAAATTGCTTTGCACAACTGTTGAGTGTAGTGAAATAAGATTGAAGTCAGACAGAAGCTTTTACTCACATGGACAGAAGTCTCAGAAAGCTACTGGATTAAACTGTGCCAGAGAAGAATTTACATCAGGACCACTGCTGGATGGTTACTACTAAATCAGAGACCTAAATTGATTTAGGGAAGTATATTTTGGCAAAATAACCTGTCTTCTTTTGATAGCATGTACCAAACCTAAGGACACATGCTACATGACACCACTTGTTTCTGCTCATTGCCTGTTGGGGACAGTCACACTCATCCAACAATAGCCAATTTCTATTTCAAAAGCCAAATGCTTCTGGAGAAAACCACTAAATAATAATATATTGACTGCTTGAAAATGCATTATTTCCATTTCCTTCCTAACATCACACTGTTGAGAAGTTTCATCCACAGCTTCCAAGAGCTAGAGGACTGAGTGGATTACAGACATGTCATGCTACTCAGCCACTCTGGGCATCACAACCAAATTTCTCCCTCAAAACATACAAAGCCTTATGCAGCAAGATGAGAGAAAATCCCTTTTGGTTTAGTTACCCATTCATACAACAGAACAAATTTCAAACAAACATCATCCTTGACCATCAGAAAATACAAAGAATTCTGACCTTGGAAAGAGACTAAAATTAGATGTAACAAACTCACTGTGCACACGAAGCAATGAACCTTGTTTGTTTTGGGCAGGTTAGATGCCAGTTATGGTATTAGGTAAATATACTTCTCTGCCTTGAAGCCAGAGCTGAACTATAGGCCCAGTTCTGTCCAGCACTGGTAGACTAGACATGTGAAGGGACTTCCTAATGAACTTACCAAACACTGCCTCGCTGCCTACAGCACGGTACTCTGCACCATGCTGGGAGCTTGCCAAGTTCCACACTGCACATTGGCAGCAACTGAGGGGTGAAAAGAAAAGGTTTAAGGAGACCAAGAATCACAGCATGCCACAGAGTCCAGGCCATCCAGCACAACTCAGCACCCCACCAGACACACCACTCATATACAGGGAGAGCTGTATAGGTCCTCAAGTGGCACAGCTGGTTCCCAAACATGGCCTCTGGACTGCAGAGAATCCATATCCATTCCCACACTGAGCTTCAACTATGTTGGGGCAAAACATTCCAAATTAGACCCATATCCAGGCACATGTCCAAAGCCAAACAGTTTTCTGTGTAAGGGACCCTCTAGACATCATGTGGGTCCCTGCTTGCCCAGAGCCCCAGTGGCAAAACCATCTGCTTATAGGCAAGATGGACCACAGCTTTTAGTAGACTCCTTAGGCAAGTCCCCAATCTAAAGCAGGGTGAGCCTGACATCCGCTGTCTGTTGTGTACTTCAGCCAAATTAGTGGAAACAGCTGAGAAAAGAGGAGGGGGAGGAAAGTAGGAGGTAGAAGGAAGATGAGCTGGAGAAAGGGGAAACTAGGAAAAAAAGCCACTGTTTGCAACTATTATACTTAAAACTTCAGCTCTTCTCTAAAATGGAAGCTCCTCCATTCATTTGGATGGTGAAGTTGATTTATGTCACTTCCCTCTGGTGAGGTTTTGTAGATCATATTTCAAACCCACATTATATTCCTCTGTTGCTGGGTTACCAAATCTGAACAAACAATTCTCTGCAGTCTGCCAAAAGCAGAGAATGAAAGCAAATGAATGCCTGGAGTATGCATCACCCTCTGGAAGTCATCTTATGGCCCCACACTGCTACAGATTAGTCACAAGTTCACATACCACAGAGTGAAAGAGGAAATGGTGAACCCATTAAGTACAGGGGCAGTGCATAAACCTGAGAACTGCTGTTCCCACCCTCCTGCCCCCTCCTAGTAAAATCAGGCAATTTTCCAAATTATTAGCATTTTCTTGCAGATTAGAAGAAATATTGTCTGAATTCAAAGGGATGAATTAGCTATTAATACCCCTGAAACTAGCAAGCATGCTCCCATAGATGTTAAAAGGATGAATCGAGATTTGAAATGAGCAAACCGTGACAGCCCATGTGACAAAACTCCAGTGACTATAGGTTTGAGACTTTCAGTCTCTACCCAGGATGTCTGCCATACCAGGGGCTGCACAAACTTCTGCTTCTGGGGTGTGGGAATACACAGCCAGCCCCCACTGAGGATCCCTCCGGGTTCACTCCAGCCCACAGCAATACTGCTTGGAAGGAATCTTCCCCTGCAGCACCTGTGGAGAGAGGCTACCAGCATGCAGCATTTGCTCCAGTGTTTCTCATGCCAAGACAGTCTGTCCCTGTTCTCTGAAAACCAAGGCAGCCTCCCATCCCACTTCCAACCCTCAGCTCTCAGGTGCCATTATCTGGGAATGCGTGTTGAAGGATGCCAAATGCGAGGCTCTAATGAACAGTTTATTGGGGTAAGGACAAGAAGCGTTGCAAGAGAGACTACATCCCAGGACAGACCTCGACCAGAGCCACCAGCCTGACAACATCACTGCCACTGCAGCATCCCCAGGACCTCTAACTCCCAGCAGCAGGCCAGGCGAAACCTGCCCATTTGTGCAACTGCTGTGTACTGCTCAGGCAGCAGCTTCACCACCGAGCTCTGCAGCAAATCTAGCTTAAGATACTCCTCTCATGACTCGTTTGCTGCTACTTTAACACACTCTCAGTGAGGTGGTACCTGCACAACCACGTGCAACATGCCTGTGATGCAAAGTGGGGTAGTGACCTAATGCAAGAACAAAATAAAAAGAGAAAAATAATGAAGAAAATCTGGCTCAGATCGACAGTTCTCTGTAGTTTTATTATATCCCCTCCACAGGACAGCAAACACCCTGTTTTGCCAGTGCTGCCACACTTCCAGGGAAAAAGTAGGTTGCAAATTGCACTGCTGATGCCAAACATTGAAACTTGTGTTTAATTTAATATAACATTAGAAACAAATTATCCAATATTTATTGAAGGGTCAGAGACCATGCTCATTCCCGGCCACGGCACACACAAACACCACAAATCAAAAGTAAAACATGACTTTTCCCCAAGACCCAGCTTTCAGCTGGGACTACAGCGGTTTAGGGAAAACCACTTCTGCAGATACATGGGGGTTTTTTAAATAATTTAAGTGCACCTGAAGGTCCTTGCTATTCACCCAAATATTTATGGATGGTTCTATTACATAAGGTATAGTTAATTTTACCAGAAAAAGCCCAAGAAAAACATTCAGCAATTTCACGAAGTAATCTGAAATCATCACTTCAAGAATATTATTTATTTTAAGAAAGGCAGTTCAAGGAACACTGGCAAAGAAAATTTAGTAACATGAAGCATTACAGGTTACTATTTCTAGTACAGCAGAAAGAATCACGTTTAATTTTTCAGGCTTTGTTTTTTTCCTAAATAAGGATATGTGAGAAAAGTAGCTTTTCCAAAACACAGTATTAAGCATCTGTATCACTGCAAAATCAGATTAATGTTATGTGTGCCTCTATTCTTCATGTAAACCAACTAAGATTTATCAAAATATACATGGTTTCGTTTACACAGGAATATTTTGCTTATCCCACCCACAGTTTTCAGTCTGATTTGACTCTAGGGATAGCAATTGTGTTCTCTTCTAACATTTCAAGTGTGGCAGATGTTGGGAGTCCAAGTAACAATCACCATTAAATCCCCAAGACAGGTTCACAAAAGTATAACCATTTTCTATTAGTATGTGAAAAATTGGTATCAATTTCCTAACATGAACAGCTGTACTTTTCTATTCTAGATTTACAAATGTATAACCAGAATTAAATTTCACCAAAGACAGTCTGTTTAACGTAACATTTGTTTTATTTTATGCATTAAACCCTTTAATTTTAACACTGCGGCAAGGTCCTTCCCTTTCAGCAGGAATCAATATAACACCTGAATATTTATTAGGAGAAAGCTGCAGAGGTGTATTTGAGGCCTTAGCAGTATTGCAACTGAACATCATTATTTACCATGATTAAACAGAAAGACTTGGTCAATCCAGCATTGATTTATGAGCACAGAGGGTCTAAT
The DNA here is from genome assembly GCA_013400975.1 of Atrichornis clamosus. Lineage (NCBI taxonomy): Eukaryota > Metazoa > Chordata > Aves > Passeriformes > Menuridae > Atrichornis > Atrichornis clamosus. The sequence goes on along the minus strand of WBMZ01008537.1, from coordinate 12,218 downwards.
CCCAGTCTGTCACTGGCTTGTTAGGTAACTTTAACCTAGCTATTTCTTCCCTCTTTGCTCTTATGTTCCTACCCACAAAATGATCACAGCAGTACAACTGGCAAAATGTTTTGATAAATTCAGTGGAGAAAGTCATTGCTACTTGAGCAATCAGCTTATAATGTCTGTCTACATGGTACAAAGCACTACAGGAGATAGCCAGAAAATGGAATTTCTCCTTCACTTCTGAAGATGCACAGTTAAATGTTCTGTTAATAACATGTAACATAATAAAATGTTAAATTAAGCCTGGATGAAATATAATATACCCAATTAGCTGTTACATACGTAAGTGAATTAAGCTAAGCAAAACTTCTGTCAGTGATCACAGATCCTGTACACTCCACCTCAATATAAACTCAAATCAACAGCCCGGGACACACCACCTCAGCTGCCTTGCACACCCCACTTAAGCTTCATGGGAAATGAAGCAGCAAGGTGTTATCTGAATGTTTCTTTCAAAGTCAGGAATCATCTGCAGAGAAGACATGAAATGGCATTAAAGTCAATACATGACTCTTAAAGGTGAAAAACTCTAACAGGGCCACTGTCACCATACAAAAAAATGAAGAGCCCTGTGGAGATCATTGCCAGTATTCTTGTAAGCTTGTTCCCCCCTTAAAAACCACAAACTATCTACATCACACTAACTGTCATGTACTGACACGTTCTTTTAGACCCTAAGGCTAGACACAGTCTATTTATGAACTTTCACATTATTATACGTATAATTAATCATAATGCCCATGTTTTCCAAGGGTTTAAACACAATTCTACCACCGCCAACAGAACATAATCACCTAATCAGAAGGAGCTTTGGACAGTAGGCAGTTTCATAACTGAGCTAGTAGTTGGTTACAAATCTGACATCTCAGAGCAACTCCAAAGCACTGAGCAAAGCAGATAACCCCTTTTTCAAGCAAACCTTCCACACCACATGCCCCCACAAATCATCAGGAGGGCAATAACTGAATCCTCAGACAACCGCTTTTGTGAGCTGGAGCGCACAAAGAGCTTCTCATACGTATCATCTGCATAAGTAAAAAGTCCCGGTTCGGGCAGGTAGGCAGCCCTGTCATTTATACAATTAGCACCATCCCGAACAAAGGCTTGCAGGGTGACTTACTAGACTAAACAGAACCTACAGAAAAAACTCTTTGTTACAGCATCTCCTAGAGGGGGTAAAAAACTTAATAACAATTCTAATAAAATTCTAATATATTCTAATAAATATAATTCTAATAAAATCATATGTTTACAACACAGTGTAGTATTTCACTACAAGAAAGCCAGTATCTTATTTCTCTGAACTAGGAAAACATTTATCATAATCTTTATTACAGCTTAAAATTAATTCCCTCTTACAAAAGCAAAGGTGGTACTGAAAATAACAGTAAGTCTACCTGGGGAGGGTGTCTGTATTTCAATTTTGTTCTATCAAATATAAATGAGAGAAGAAATGCAGCACAAAGTACCATAAAAGATATAAGAGATCAAGTCAGCACACATATAAGTAAAAGAACAAACTTAGAAAATACTTGACCCCAGTTAAAAAGGGGTTGGTGTGGAGCCTTAGTGCAAGGACAGGGTAGGTCCTCATTTTCAGCAGGACAACTTGGATTGCAAATACTGAGTGTACACAGACATCTTTACAAAATGGGGTACAGCTCTGACAATGCCATTTGCACTCACCAAAGGGATACAACAGTGGAGGTTAAGGCTCTGAATTTCTGCCACCATCAGGGATTAGGTGGCAGGGAGGAGAATCTGGCCAGAAAGATCTGATGACTGTAGCAGAAAAACCTGTACTTTCAACAAACTGGGTTACAAAGTTCCCACGCTCAGAATCCATTTACCTATGGTATGAACAGAGCCATGATACAGGGGCACTTCCTAACATTAAACAAATTAAAGCCTAACCAAATCTACAACACCCAGCAGGTCAGAAAACTGCTGTGTGCCTGCCCTGCCCCCTGCCAAGTATGGCCTTGTGCTGCTTAGCTCTCTTGACATAGAAGAACAAAGTAAGCTCTATGGAGACTAACAGGGCTATATTTTAAAAGGCTGCATGAAGTTGCAGCTAAGAAGCAGGAGATGGAATGCAATCCTGTTCTGGTTTGACATCAATGTCCCGCATTCCCCAAGAACCATTTCAGGTAACCCAAGGTGGAGTCCCTTTAGGTTGAAGCTTGACATGTAGTGAGTCCTGTATGCAGCGCTCCCCCAGATGTGTGTGGGAAAAACAGGAAATTGCATAAAACAGCAAAGATGATAAACTCCTCCTCTGAGCATATGCTTCATGCATCTGCTAAAGGTTTACAAGATCTACTGCAGACCAGACTCCTCCACAGCATCACAAGAAAGCTAGAGGAGCAATGCTCTTTCCCTATATAAGCTAACTAGCAGAGTCCTCAAGCTGTTCCCAGAATTGTCTGCCTCACAGGTTTTGACTTCATTAGTACAGTACATGCACACACAAAGCAAATCCTTCAACATGTTAAAAGGAAAAAGGAGTGAATCATTGCTGATTCTACCATTTTCTTTTTTCTTTTTTACAAGTTTCCCAATTCTTACAGCCCTAAAAGAATGAAAAGACAATAGCATCATGTCTTTTTCCATCTGAAAGCCAGAACACGTACACCTAAACACACAGAGCACAGCCCAGTGACTAAAGAACTACCTGTGACTGAGGCAACCAAGCTCCCACTGGTGTGTCAGGCATTACCTTGCTGAATGAGGCTCGGTCTGTCCCTTCACCTCTCCATGACATGTTTCCTATCAACTGGGTTTACTGACTTTTCTATCCCTTGAGCTCAACTCTATAGCTCTCCCCTTCTTTTCAAAACTGCCTCTGCCCTCGACTTCCACATTTCTGCTACTGTATGCTGCTGTAACCATGTTGGTCTCAAGTGGCTTTAAGAACAGCAGCACATCAGTTCAGCTTGCATATTTGGTTAATAAGTTTACAGCCTTGTAATTTAAAGTAATTAACCTCTTTGCTTAAGTTTGTTTAACACAATAAAAGCAAAATAAAGTTTTATTTACAAGACCAAAAGATACATAGGATGCAGAAAGAGAGGGCATTCACAGATTCAGCTGAGTTTGTACCAGTCTGCTACAAGTACTTACTTTCCCTTGGAAATACTGTATTTTGATTTTACTTAAAATCCATTTCCAACTGAATGAGCTAAAGCTAAGCCCCATTGGATACAATTTGCATGGGTCAAATAAATCCACCTTTTAGGCTGTATCAGATGTTTTGCAATCAAGGCAAGGCCTGAATCAGTTGAAAAGCAGGACAGGGTTTGCCTGCATGCCGAATCACTGAACCAATCGAGGCTACAGGCAGACAGACAAGCTCCCATGGGCCATGCTATACAGTGGGCTGGCAGGAGATCAGCTCATAAGGAAGTGCAAACCACCAGTCTGCATTCTCTGACTCTTTCCTGGGCACCACTTTTCCCACCTTCTACACCTGGAGAAGATTGTGCACGAAAAAAATTTAACGTGCCAATTGACAAATACAGCATTTCTAGCGACAAACTTTACTGTACAGAATTTCCCTTAAAAAATAAAATAATAAAAAAATATGCCAAGGGCAGGACCTGCACCAAAACAAAAGTACGCGAACTAAAGGTTGCTATATTATTTTCATGGTGATCCCCATTGAGGAAGTGATTAACACCAAAGCAAGATTTCTCCCTCCACACAAAAGCAGGCATATGACAGCTCCGCTCAGGGTTCCAGCCCTCGCCCCCCGCCGCCTGTTCGGGTCCCTCCCGGGGGTGCGGTGGTGGCAGCCCCAGCCCTGGAGAGGGGCCGCCCCGGCCCGGCTCCTCGCCCTAGCGAACCCTGAGCGGAAAGGGACGGGAAGAGCAAGAAAAATGTTTACCCGCCTCCCTCCCACATGCCCCCGCACATGAGTGGGGGTCGGGTCAGAAAAGCTTTTTTTCCCACCCCTTCCCTCTCCTGGCCCGGCCTGCAGCCAGGCGCCTCGGAGCTGTCATTCTGGGGAAGCGTTCAACCGCCCTGCCCGGAGCAAGGCCGAAGCCTGGCCACCCGCCGATCGCCCCCCACCAGCCCCGGGGCCCCTCAACCTGCCGCCCTCGGCCCCCTCAACCTGCCGCCCTCGGCCCCCTCCCACTGCCTCGCGACGCCTTCGCCCCTCCACCCGCCACGGCCGCGCTCGAGCCCGGGCCGCCCACATGCCACCGCCCCTGCCGCCGCCTCACCTCCTTCAGCTGCTCCATCTCGGTGCGGATGGTCTCATACTCCAGCTCCAGCTCCTCGTACTGCTGCTTCAGCTGCTGCTTCTCCTCCAGCACTGCCAGCCCGTACTCCGCTGCCTGGATCTTCTCTCGGGTGGTCTCGCCCAGCTCCTGGTAGAGACGCTTGATCTCGCTTCGCAGCCACTCGGGCTCCGACTCCATCACCAGCCGGGAGTACTCCTCCTCCTCCATGGCCAGCGACATGTCGGCTGAGGGGCCGCCGGCTCCCGGCCGCCGAGGCGGGTGGGCGAAGGGGCGAACCGCGCAGCCCGTGTGCCGCTCCTAACAACGGCGCGGCCCGCAGGCGGCCACGGCAGGACCCGCTCGGGCCGCCATCAACGGGCCAGGCGCGCGCTGCTCCCGCCGCGGATCCTCCCTGGGTCCCTCCCGCCGCCGCACTCGCCGCGAGCGCCTAGCGCAGTGAAATCGTTCAAAAGGCACGGCCGGGCCGGCGCCCCGCGGCACGCTGGGAGCGGGAGTCCCCGCCCGTAGCCGCGCCGCGCACGAAGCAGCTCGCTGGACTACAGCTCCCGGCATGCGTCGCGAGGGCGGGGGTGGTGGGGAGTGGATAGGAGCGCGACCTCTGTCGGGTGGCGCAGGCAGCGCGGCGGCCAGAGCGCAGGGCCGGTGGTGCCCAGGGGCGACCCCGGCCCGACGGCCAGCGCACACGCCGGGACCCCCCAGTGCTCCCGGATACTCTTTCGGGTACACATCCTGGCACCACGGGCACACACGCGGCGGCCCAGACCGCGTTCAGGAGGGCTTTCGGGGCCGGTTTAAGAAGGGGGCGCCGGATCGGCTCGGTATGAAGGATGGGGCCCGTGCAGCTGTGGGTGGGGTAGACACGTCCTGGTGCGTCGGACGGTGCCACAGCAGCATGGAGAGGACAGAAGGTCACAGCGGAAGGCTGGCACCAGCCCCACGCCATACCGAGAGCTGCCAGCATCTCATTGTTCCTGGTGTTCCATATCTCCAGTGCAATTCCTGCTGCAAGGCGTTCTCCGCCCACCCACAGGGATCAAACCATGTCCCCAGCGTCATCCTGAGGATAAGCACGGCCACGGGACAAGGTGCTCCCGTACCACTGAGGTACCCAATGGAAGGAGGGATAGGTCACAGCAAGACCCACTGCCGTGACCAGCCGTGGGACAGTGGCACTTGGGCAGCTGTATTGCACTGCCTGGAAAAGATTTGCCAACCTGTGAGAAAATGTGATCAGTCTTTGCCCCAGATTACACCATGGGGCACGTTTGGTGGCAAAGGCACAGGGATTGGGACACTCATTGGGATACCACGGGTGGAATGAATTTCTAAAGCATAATGAAAACTGAACAGAGACAAACCTCTACTAGTTGAACCATTGCAATTCCTAAGCAGCCCCATAAAGGTGGAGTGTGTGTGTGCCCTTGCAGGGTGGGAAGATGCTTCACCGCATGGTCAGGAGAGCCCTGGGGCTTCACCCTCGCTTCATAACAGCAAGTGCAGCTTGGACTTCTTCCAGTGTCAAAAACAATTGGTAATGAACTGGTGAGCAAATAGTAAGCATAATAAAAACAATTATGTGTTTGAGTACTCCACAAGGTCCCAAACATAAAGCAATGTATTTGCTCACAGCTGCAGGGTTTTTTCAAGGGACTTTGAACTTCTGTCTGTTAATCATGCTCTGTCCCAGAACACATATCCCTTATCCCTTTAATAAGCTGTGTAATGGCTGAATGCTGTGTGTTAGTCATGAAGCTGCCTCAGTCAATTTTTCTTCAGGGCCCTGACACTGCCTGGAGCTCCCTGTGCGTCAAGTGCAGGGATGTGTTTGTCCCGTGAGCACTGATGTGACACTCAGTCGCCTGGACCTGAGAAGTAGCAAATCAATGTCCTCAGCCTACAGTGTGCATGTGAAATTCCTTTAGTTTTTTATTTTCAGAATTCTCAGGAAAAGGCGTTTTCACTCTCTTGCACGAGATTTGCACCTCTGTACCATCATGACCATCACAGAATGTTTTTAGGGAGTTTAAACATTCTAATTCTTTTTTAAACCCAAGTGAGGAAAATAACTGCATTCTCTCTCAAGTTCTCCTCCAAACTCTGTTTTTCACTATTAGGATTTCTTCATGGCATTTTGTTTTTCTTTTGTCTGCCCAAGTAGGTAGCATTTCTAGTCCGACCCATTCACATCTGATTCATCATTAAGGTATTTTTCATAATAAATACTGACTTGTTTTCTTTCACCTCATACTTTCTGAGCCTTCATTCAGGGTTTTCTCTGTAAATGTGGGCTCAAGCACATTAGCTACCCTTCAGTGCCCCTCCCTCTCCTAAACAGAAATCTGCGTGTAATCCTGACTTGCTCTCAGGACACAGAGCTTCAGTTCACACCCTGAATATTTCTAGGATTACAAGTAAATTGTAAGACCTGACCAGTTTGAAGAATTAATAGAGATGAGCTGATCAACTCACATAAGGGGCTTCACTGGGTAATTATTTAGGAAAGTTTTCTAAACTTTCCTAAAACTAAGCATTCCTAAAACTAAAGCTTGTTGCTAGGTTTCGCACTTCATTACTTTGTGAACTGTCCAAGATGGAAAGGCAAATACCCAGCAGCAATTATAAATATTGCAATAGTTACTTCAGTTAATGCCCAGTTTCAGAAAATTGTGATCACTTGTCAAAGCTAAGGTTCCCATCATCGTTCAAGGTAATGAAGCAGGATAATAAAAGCTTGTAATGAGTGGAGGAGTACAGCCTGGCCTGTGCCCATCACCTCCTCCAGAGCAGAGCCAGAGGCCACTGCCCATTTACCCAGGTCACTGTCCCCAAACTCCATCAGTGCAAAGGCTTAGCTGCCACCCCACTGATTCAAGGTATTGTGGCCAAGTGTATTTGGCTCACATAGATACAGGCTTACACAAGAGCTGGGGACTGTTGCTCTTCTTTTTCCTGTTGAGATTTTAAAGCTATCCCCTGAGCACAAAGTGGTAAAATTATGCATCTTGAATGCTAAGATAAATTTGGGTAGCATTTCTTCTTGTGGAAATTAACGCACAAAAATATTTTCCCCAGTGGAAAAGTCACAGCAAAAGCAAAGCCCTGCAATGCTAGTTTTATTTAACCTGAGTCCCGGTCCCAAAGTGGGTAGGCACTATAATCCAATGCTGCAAAACATTCAGCTATCTGAATGTGGAAATCAACCTAACCTGTGCTTAAAATTGTGGTCACTGCATACAGGAGACTCCTTATAGATGTTCAAGTGTACCACAATTAAGTGGTACAGCACATCATAATTTCATCCTCCTTTTATCCCCTGCATTTGTGTACAGATCAGCCATAGCAAACATCAGAACAAGAAAGTATTTAAATTGGCCGTGAAACAGCCTTAAGAAGCCCTGGTGAGCTCTTCCTAATTTCTTCTATTCAAGAAAAAAAACTTTAGGGGTAAGAACACTTTGAGCCTGCTAGATGTTTGGTAAAGGTATGGTAATGACAGTTCTTAAACCAAACATACTTGAAAATATGAACCTGAAGGGCTTGGGTGCCTTGAAGATATTTATTTGCAGTGAGTTTGGTGAGTTCCTGGCAGAAAGTTGCTGGAGGTAACATCTGCATAGAAGAATGAGCAGAGAAATTGGGATGTTTGCCACAACCCAAAATTTGTAAGGATCAGGAGAAAGAGCCAACTTAATTTTGGACATTTGATGGAATGCCTGGGTTGGATTTGGAAGCATGCAACAGCCGCAGGGATTGCTCCTTGGCTGGAACAGTCAGCTATACCAGCCTGGTAAGCCCTTGGCCCACTGCCCAGAGATCTGAAGCAGGATTTGTTACTTACTGGACAGTCCAAGTAACAGTATGTCTGGCACACCATCTGCTAGGCATAGCAGGGAGCAGATGCTCAGGATACTTCCTTACTGGGCTGGGAGGGAACAAGCCAGAGAGGAAGGGAGGATTTTTTCCCATCTGTAGGGAGTAGAAGAAGCCCTACGGAAGAAGCTGTCTGAGGAGGAGTAGAACAGGCTTGCTAGGTGGTTCAAGGCCCATCTATCTATTAGAAAAGATAGCAGAGGATACTGTGGGAACAGACACCTTGGTTCTTTCTCACTGGGGGTTGTTTTCCTTTACCATTGGCTGAGCTGACCCTTTGATATGCAGGCAGAGAGGCTGGGGGGCTGAGTTCCCTCTGGGGCACCCTGAGTGAGTACCGCGGAGACACAGCCTGAATAAACTTATAACACCAATCTATAGCTCTGATCCCTGATTTCACCTGCATATGTCTTTTCAGCACGTACACTGTCTCAAACATCTCCCTGGTTTTGTCCGCTTCCCTCCTGCACTCCTAGCCCTGCACATCCCTCTGAGTCACTTGCAGCTTCTGCAGACCATGCTGTCTACAGACCTGCAGACCTGTTGCTTTTCAGCACTTTTCTTCCTTGGTTTCATTCACCTGGGGGAGCCTCTCCTGTATGTCTGCAGGAAGGGCCAGGTCAGTCCAAGGGATTAGCTTTTTCTCAGCTGAACTGCTGTAAAAGGATTGTATTTGTGCTTCGTGCTGCTGAAAATCATAGAATAATAAAATAGAATCATAGAATGGGTTGGGTTGGACGGGACCTTAAAGGCCAGCCCCCCTAACATGGACAGGGACATCTTCAGCTATGAAGACTTTCAAATAACCTTAAAATGCAGGGAAAGCAGTGCACCCACACCACCTCTGGTACCAGCCATCCTGACCATCAATGTTCCCTTTTAAATCACCTTTGCAAATCTGACTGACAGACAGTAAGTTAGCTGATGTCACTTACTCTCTTTTGATTGGGATAAACACACACTTATTTGGATTTAAGCCAAGCCTGTTTCATTTTAGATAAATCTTTTAGGCACATGTTTAAACTGAAGCAAAACAAGAGTCTGCACATCGAGATGTACCAGTATAACCAAGCAGATCATTGCAATGCTATTTCTATTTCTTCTTTTTTTTCTATCTTCATTTTCTTATTATAGCTCTAGAAGGTCCCCAGGTGCCAAAGGTCACCTACAGGGGACTAATACAGCTATGCAGGCACACAGAAATGCAGCACGTACTTTGGCAGGGCCTGAGTTTGCTTTTCTCTGTACAAGAAATACATCTACTTGCTTCCACAAGTGTGAGAAAAGAAGTTTATATATTTTACCTCTTCTCATCAGCTCTGAAGCGAGACAGGCATAGCCAAAGCTTTCTCTTGGCTGCACTGTGACACAGCAGGCATTTCACTTAAGTCTGTTGAATTACTCCAAATTGACGAGATATGAGTAAAATCAGTGGGTCAGAGTTTTGGCTCCAGAGAGGGTGCTTTCATAATAGCAACAGGACACAGAAGCTTCAGTGCCTCTAAACATCATCTCTGCAACCCTCTGCAATGTACCGAAGATCCAGCATGCTGCTGGCTCCTCCTTCTCCATCCTTTTTGCTGAAGAGCTGACTTGGGAGAAATGGTGAGGCAGCATTTCTGCAGTCAGATGATTTTCTCACTGCTAGAACATCTTCCTGGCAATGCCAGCCTTCCAAATATAAAGCAAGCCTCTGGGGAGTGTATCAGACCTGACTTCAAAACAAGGCTAATCTTAAAAGTCACTTTCAAAGGTTTCTGTCTTCTTCCAAGCAAGCACACTTCTGTGGCACCTCAACCTGGGCCAGAATCTGATCAGTTTTGAATGTCTTAATGTCAATCAATAGGCAATGAATAAATTTAAAACTGAGCATTTTCCCCCATCAAGGACACCAAGCTGTAAATGACCACTCTTGCTGATGCATTTCCATGCCCATGGCACTGCTCAGTAGCTCATCAAGGCAAGAAAAGCTCGTTAGTCCTTCCCTACTCCTTTTGCCCTCTTCTAAATGTAGTATTCCTTGGTGCCAACTTTCTAGCTTAAATTAAGGAAAAACTTTTTAAAAATAGAAAACAAAACCTAATTGTGGCATTAATTTAATTAATTTAAAAGATAATCAGCTAAATATTTCATGGTACATCTGAGCTCATTGGTATTTTCCTCTGTTATACATGTACAGGGCCCTACATGACAAGAGGATCAGGTTTAAATAAAGGAAAAGCAGAGGGCTGGAGAAGCTGTGCAAACTGACAGAAGAGACTAGCTACTGCAGTTTGGGAAGAGGTAGAAGCACAGAGCCACAGTGTGCAGAGGCAAAGCTGCCAGCCAGCTCACTGATAGAGGGATTGCAAAGGAAACAAGGTGCAAGTCAGGACCCAGCTAATTATTCTGTGCTTTTAGCACTGAGCTAATGAATTATGGAACAGAAATGTACTGGGTTTTGGAAAATGCTGTTTCCACTTACACAGTTTGGGAATTCACAGATTTCACCAATATCTGCTATAATTCCTGTATTAATTACTGATAATGTGAATACCAATTAAATTCCTATTATTCCTATTAAAATGTTTTATAGAAGCAAACTTTATCAGAGTCATCAATGTCAGCAACTAGTCACTGAGGGAAGGCTCATCTTTAGCTCTCAGAAATATTACTGTGGGGATTTAAGATTGTAACTGTAGGTTCCTATTTTATACATTTGCTTAGAAATAAATAGATTTATACCTTCATCCTTGTCCTATGATGCTTGTCCCTCTGCTCTGACCTTTAGATAATACTTCCAGAACTGATTAAAAACACCTGCTACCAAAACCAAATCAAAACTAACCAAAAAACCCCATCAGCCAAAACCCAAAATGAAAAAAAAAAAAAAAAAAAAAGGCAACCCCAGGTGACTAAAAAAATCTGACGTATAATAAGGGATAACTCTAATGCGTTGACATGGGCAGCATTTTCATTGTATATTATAACATCCACAATGAAAAGATAATAAAATGTGTCTGCTCATTCAAGAGGGTTCAGTAAAACAAGGAAACAGAGCACCTAATTAATTGTCGCTTGTTTAAAGAACTAGACCTTAATGGGGCACATTCTCTAGCTACTGCAGATGTGTCTTTTTCATGTCTGCAAAGCAGGCTTGGAGGTGAATCAGTGTGGGGTGTATTGGTACTGAGTTTATTGGCATGGGGTGTGCTGGTGGGGGTGTATTGGTACTGGGTCTACTGCTGTGGGGAGTACTCTCACAGGCTGCATAGCAGGCAGCTGCTCACACTAGATAGAGACAAATGTAGCTGTTCTGTCTTCACTGGAGGTCCTACTGGTGCACAGGAATAGTCAGGTTCCTTCTACAGAGACGTGCTTAAAAAACCAGAATGGATCCTCATATAGCCTGATAAAAACCAGTGATGCAGTGCTGCAGAGGCACATGTTTATACCCAGAAGGCAAATTCTTTGCTGCTTTAAATAAAATTAACTCCATGTAAAGGTAAGTACAGACATGCTGCAGATTTTCTTAGGCAGTGTCTGTGGGACTAGATCCTCCATCCATAGGGTCAGCACCCCAGACTGGCCACCAACACTGTACATGGCAAGAGGTGCTCTTTCTTCTTAGCACATAGGGGGCTCTGCATATGATGGTGGGCTGTCTAAAACACATTAAAAAAAAATCTCTTGGCAAAAATATAAACAAAAGTAGAATTAGACCTTCGCTTTCTTCTTCTATCAGGAAAAACTATAGGCTGGCCAAAGCATAAGCTACAACTTTCATTACCAGATGTGGAAAAAGATTTGGAGGGGAAGAAGCCAGAGACAACCTGTCCCAAAGAACCACAACCATGATCACCTTATAAGGAAGAAAGCCATATTATTACACAGGTAACATCATTCAATATGTAGCACTAATATAAGCAATGTTAATGGTCCTATTCTTAGCTGAAATACCAGCAATTTTAGAGGGAGCAAGGAATGCAAATTATATGGTTATTACAGTGCATTATTGCAATCAAGTGCTACCATAAATGAAAGCACATGTCATATATGTGTCTTAGTTTGAAAGAC